>JABACO010000019.1:2948238-2977918 GCA_013339895.1 Ephydatia muelleri
ATCTGCCATACAGACCTGCCCAGTGGTTGTGTCGGTTTCCAGTGTGAGGCAAGCACCATGGAATAAGGGTTCCATATTGCCTGTCCTGCTGATCACATGGCTTTCCTTCTGCACACGAACACACGCCTCGCAAAGCCTTATTATTCTCGGCTTTGCCTTTTTTTTTGTCGTGATGTGTATACTTGCTGTGGCAATGCACTTTAATTGGCCTGAGATCAATCTGGTGTACGACCACAACTCACAGTTTCTTGGCATAAGTTCCATCTGAGAGGTGGACTTCTATGTTAGGCAGGTCCCTCCAATCGGCACCAGGCGTTAAGGGAATGTAACGTATGCGGGCTGCCACCAATGGATTCATCTCCTTGCAGATGTGGTCGTACAGTATTGGTTGGGTCTTGCAGCCTCGCAACTGCAAATACAAGTGCAGGGAGGTATGGTGAAGTCTTAACATGATGTGGGAGCGTGTTGTGTGGGAAAAGCTCACCAGTCGTTGGAAGTGTGATCGCGGTTCCCCACAGTACCGTATCTCCCTTGCAGAAGCTCCATTCTTGATGTCGGGAAGGTCAGATATAGCGTCCAGCACTGTGACCGTTCTAAGAGCTGCACACGACAGTCGAGTGATGTTTGAAATTGTGGGGGAGAGGGTGAGGGAGGAGGAGATACTGAGAATGTGGGGGAGAGGGTGAGGGAGGAGGAGATACTGAGAATGTGGGGGAGAGGGGGAGGGAGATACTGAGAATGTGGGGGAGAGGGTGAGAGAGGAGGAGATACTGAGACTGGGGGAGAGGGGGAGGGAGGAGGAGATACAGAGACTGGGGGAGAGGGGGAGGGAGGAGGAGATACTGAGAATGTGGGGGAGAGGGGGAGGGAGGAGGAGATACTGAGAATGTGGGGGAGAGGGTGAGGGAGGAGGAGATACTGAGAATGTGGGGGAGAGGGGGAGGGAGGAGGAGATACTGAGACTGGGGGAGAGGGGGAGGGAGGAGGAGATACTGAGAATGTGGGGGAGAGGGTGAGGGAGGAGGAGATACTGAGAATGTGGGGGAGAGGGGGGAGGGAGGAGGAGATACTGAGAATGTGGGGGAGAGGGTGAGAGAGGAGGAGATACTGAGACTGGGGGAGAGGGGGAGGGAGGAGGAGATACAGAGAATGTGGGGGAGAGGATGAGGGAGGAGGAGATACTGAGAATGTGGGGGAGAGGGGGAGGGAGGAGGAGATACTGAGAATGTGGGGGAGAGGGGGAGGGAGGAGGAGATACTGAGACTGGGGGAGAGGATGAGGGAGGAGGAGATACTGAGAATGTGGGGGAGAGGGGGAGGGAGGAGGAGATACTGAGAATGTGGGGGAGAGGGGGAGGGAGGAGGAGATACTGAGAATGTGGGGGAGAGGGGGAGGGAGGAGATACTGAGACTGGGGGAGAGAGTGAGGGAGGAGGAGATACTGAGAATGTGGGGGAGAGGGGGAGGGAGGAGGAGATACAGAGAATGTGGGGGAGAGGGGGAGGGAGGAGATACTGAGAATGCTGAGGAGTGGGTGAGGGAGGAAGGGTACAGAGAATGTGGGGGAGAGGGTGAGAAGGGGGTGGATGGGGGGATGGTGGTCTATCTTCTTCATACCATACACGATGCTATGACACCTACAGTACTTGTCTTCCGCTTCCTCTGTATTAAAAGCATCTTCCCTGACTTCTCTCTCATACATCTCACTTCCCTCTCCCCTCCCCCTCACTATTCTCCCCCTCACATGCACACACACACACGTGCACACACACACATGTGCACACACACACATGCACATACATGCACACACGTGCACACATGCACACACACATGTGCACACACACATGCACATACATGCACACACGTGCACACATGCACACACATGCACACATGCACACACATGCACACACACACATGTGCACACACGCGCACACATGCACACACATTATGTTTGAGTACTGAATGTGCAGATCATGTTATTTATCGGTATCGAGCCTGCCTTCCACCACTTACTGAGGTAGAAGCCAAACTCTGCCTACGTGAGTTTGTTGATTTGCTTATTGTTGCTCTCGATGCTGTGCATGATTCCAATATTGAACACTGTGACATACGTCTTGAAAACATATGCTTTGATCCAACCTCTCGTGGGATACGTTTTATTGACTTTGATCATTCTGTGAGACGGAACCTTTATTTTCCAAGACAATTTGGTGATTGGTTTCATAGATACGAGAAATCATCTTGCATGTATTCCAACTTAAGTAACGTCGAGTCTTTGGATATTCACCAGTTAGGATACATGATACTGTGGCTTACTTACGTCAATACAACGGCTAATGGGTTCCACTTTGCTGGAAATGCCCAATATCATAAAATGGATGAATTTACTGGATTGGATAATGTACCTGAACTTGTTCAACAAATGATCAGAAGAGGTACAATCCATGACGATGAAGGTGTCCGGTGTGTCAATAATCTTCGAGGTGATCAACGTCTTCAAGATGTTCTCGCAGCAAGATAATTTGTTACCATAAGCAGTGCCGTATGTAACCAGAGATATGGTGGAATCACATGTCATTAAGACTCAGACATTAAAATATCAAGTTTATCAATGCCCTCTGTAATCATCCTCATTCAAGTTATTTGCATTGCAATACTTTATTTCTCATGTGGCTCTCCGGTTATCGATTATGACCTATAGCAATTAAAGCTTATAATGTGATTTGGAACTGAGACATGTAGATAAGAATTGTGATGGTCGTGTAAGTGGTGTTTATACAAATGGTTTTGTTATTGTGGAGTTAGTTATGCCTAAGCTACACACTACGCCGCCGGCCATTATTTGACTTGCAAGGCCCTAACCGAACGTACTGTTATTTGATAAAGTAATGCGACGGGAACGATTTATTGCGACGGGAATAGAGTAATGCGACGGGAAACAAACACACATGATACTGAACTGAAATGTCATTTGTTTCGTTAAAAATAAAAAGCATATCTTGTATGGCGAGTGTTGAAGGTACTGGTATTTTGCAGCATTAGCCTACAAGAGCAAGTAATAATGGCATTAATCACACACACACATACACACACACAACACATACATACACACGTACATACACACACACATACATATACACACACACACACACCCCTCCTCATCAGACCACTTTGACATTGGTGGAGGAGCAACCATCCTCCACCCCAATCCTTCCTATTCCCTCTTACACTCTTTCAACTTCATTACTTTTAAGTTTCACAGAACAGGGAAAGACACAAGCACATTGTCCAGCTACGGAGTAAACTTACAATCATGCAAACCAATCTATTTCTATTCCTGCACTAGCTGGATGCCCTATTTACCAAAAATATGGTCATAACTAACATACATGCAAACACAATACGTACACACAAGTACTCAGTGAGCATCTACTCATACATGCATGAGTCTGAAGAGCTACATGAGCACCTAATAAAAAATCTAGATACCCTATCAGCAAGTAGCAAGTAGCAACCACATGCTAGTTAGAAGACTCCCTTTAACCATCTTTCCAAAGAGATAACATCACCATGCTAATGATTATCATTTCAATCATGTAGGATCAGCAACACCCCCTCAGCTCCACATACAAATAGAATATTTCCCCAGCATATACGGTAGCTAGGCAATAATCGATTGCGACGGGAATGATCTATTGCAACGGGAATAATCTATTGCGACAGGAAAAGTTGATTGCAACGGGAATGATCGATTGCGACGGGAATAATCGATTGCAACGGGAAGAGTGCATTGCGACGGTAATAATATCTTGCGACGGGAATGATCTAGTGCGATGGGAATAATCAATTGCGACGGGAATAATTGATTGCAACGGGAATGATCAATTGCGACGGGAATAATCCATTGTGACGGGCAGAGTGCATTGCGACGGTAATAATCTCCTGCGACAGGAATGACCCTTTGCGACGGGAATGATCTATTGCAACGGGAATGATCTATTGCGACGGAAATAATCGATTGCAACGGGAAGAGTGCATTGCGGTGGAGACTGGTGCCAGGGGGGGTGTGGAGGAGACCTGGTGCCATGGGGTGTGTGGAGGAGACCTGGTGCCATGGGGTGTGCCTTCTGCATTGCGGTGGAGACCGTGTGCAGAAGGCGGGGTCTGCTCACTGAGGAAGGCGATTAGGACGGCTACGTTGTCAGCCAGTAACCCTTTGGTCTTCCACCTCCTCAGTGCCTCCTCGTTTATAAGGGCGCGGACGACATCTTTGGACTCCTGGTGACATGCCATGTCGTGCTCATATTTCCAAATAAAGCTCACCACTTCATTGGGGGTCATTACATTCCACAAGCCATCGCTGGCAATGAGGACAAACTTCCACACACCCCATGCATGGCACCAGGTCTCCTTCACACACCCCATGGCACCAGGTCTCCTCCACACACCCCATGGCACCAGGTCTCCTCCACACCCCCCCTTGCACCAGTCTCCACACAACCCATGGCAGCAGGTCTCCTCCCGACACCAAATGGCACCAGGTCTCTTTCACACACCCCATGGCACCAGGTCTCCTCCACACACCCCATTGCACCAGGTCTCCTCCACACACTCCATGGCACCAGGTCTCCTCCACACACCCCATGGCACCAGGTCTCCTCCACACACCCCCATGGCACCAGATCTCCTCCACAGACCCCATGGCACCAGGTCTCCTCCACACACCCCACGACACCAGCAGGTGGATGGGGGGGGGAGGTCAAAAGCTCATAGATCTGAATGGAGGACATACAGAGGTCTACAATAAGTGTTTGAATCATGTAATAGTGTGTGTGTCACTAGGAATGGAGACTGGTGTGTATCACACCCCTCTGAACACCCCAAGAACACACCCATGGCTATCCTTTATCACCCTGACAAAACATCCATGGCTATCCACACACCCTTCTGAACACCCTGAGAACACACCTATGGCTATCCCCACACTGCAAACCAATCTATTTCTATTCCTGCACTAGCTGGATGCCCTACATACCAAAAATATGGTCATAACTAACATACATGCAAACACAATACGTACACACAAGTACTCAGTGAGCATCTACTCATACATGCATGAGTCTGAAGAGCTACATGAGCACCTAATAAAAAATCTAGATACCCTATCAGCAAGTAGCAAGTAGCAACCACATGCTAGTTAGAAGACTCCCTTTAACCATCTTTCCAAAGAAATAACATCACCATGCTAATGATTATCATTTCAATCATGTAGGATCAGCAACACCACCTCAGCTCCACATACAAATAGAATATTTCCCCAGCATATACGGTAGCTAGGCAATAATCGATTGCGACGGGAATGATCTATTGCAACGGGAATAATCTATTGCGACAGGAAAAGTTGATTGCAACGGGAATGATCGATTGCGACGGGAATAATCGATTGCAACGGGAAGAGTGCATTGCGACGGTAATAATATCTTGCGACGGGAATGATCGAGTGCGATGGGAATAATTGATTGCAACGGGAATGATCAATTGCGACGGGAATAATCTATTGTGACGGGCAGAGTGCATTGCGACGGTAATAATCTCCTGCGACGGGAATGACCCATTGCGACGGGAATGATCTATTGCAACGGGAATGATCTATTGCGACGGGCGATTGCAACGGGAAGAGTGCACATTGCAACGGGAAGAGTGCACATTGCGACGGTAATAATATCTTGCGACGGGAAAGATCTAGTGTGATGGGAATAATCTATTGTGACGGGAATAATTGATTGCAACGGGAATATGATTTAATAGCATGGCTCCTCTTCCCTCTAATAATATTGCTTGGTGTGAGTTTTGCTAAAAAGATAGCCAAGGAGAGTGCCATGGAGTGTGTGGAGGAGACCTGGTGCCATAGGGTGTGTGGACGAGACCTGGTGCCATGGGGTGTGTGGAGGAGACCTGGTGCCATGGGGTGTGTGAAAGAGACCTGGTGCCATTTGGTGTCGGGAGGAGACCTGCTGCCATGGGTTGTGTGGAGACTGGTGCAAGGGGGGGTGTGGAGGAGACCTGGTGCCATGGAGTGTGTGGAGGAGACCTGGTGCCATGGGGTGTGTGAAGGAGACCTGGTGCCATGCATGGGGTGTGTGGAAGTTTGTCCTCATTGCCAGCGATCCCAATGAAGTGGTGAGCTTTATTTGGAAATATGAGCACGACATGGCATGTCACCAGGAGTCCAAAGATGTCGTCCGCGCCCTTATAAACGAGGAGGCACTGAGGAGGTGGAAGACCAAAGGGTTACTGGCTGACAACGTAGCCGTCCTAATCGCCTTCCTCAGTGAGCAGACCCCGCCTTCTGCACACGGTCTCCACCGCAATGCAGAAGGCACACCCCATGGCACCAGGTCTCCTCCACACACCCCATGGCACCAGGTCTCCTCCACACCCCCCCTGGCACCAGTCTCCACCGCAATGCACTCTTCCCGTTGCAATCGATTATTTCCGTCGCAATAGATCATTCCCGTCGCAGGAGATTATTACCGTCGCAATGCACTCTGCCCGTCACAATCGATTAATCCCGTCGCAATAGATCATTCCCGTTTCAATCAATTATTCCCGTCGCAATAGATTATTCCCATCGCACTAGATCTTTCCCGTCGCAAGATTCATATTATTACCGTCGCAATGTGCACTCTTCCCGTTGCAATGGATTATTCCCGTTGCAATAGATCATTCCCGTCGCAAAGGGTGTTGCAATCTATTCGTGGTGTCCCTCCTGGTAAGAATGAATGACAATTACACATCCGACACATCTGTCAAATCACCACTTCACTTTTTAGCAAAACTCACACCAAGCAATATTATTAGAGGGAAGAGGAGCCATGCTATTAAATCATATTCCCGTTGCAATCAATTATTCCCGTCGCAATAGATTATTCCCATCACACTAGATCTTTCCCGTCGCAAGATATTATTACCGTCGCAATGTGCACTCTTCCCGTTGCAATCGATTATTTCCGTCGCAATAGATCATTCCCGTTGCAATAGATCATTCCCGTCGCAGGAGATTATTACCGTCGCAATGCACTCTGCCCGTCACAATAGATTATTCCCGTCGCAATTGATCATTCCCGTTGCAATCAATTATTCCCATCGCACTCGATCATTCCCGTCGCAAGATATTATTACCGTCGCAATGCACTCTTCCCGTTGCAATCGATTATTCCCGTCGCAATCGATCATTCCCGTTGCAATCAACTTTTCCTGTCGCAATAGATTATTCCCGTTGCAATAGATCATTCCCGTCGCAATCGATTATTGCCTAGCTACCGTATATGCTGGGGAAATATTCTATTTGTATGTGGAGCTGAGGTGGTGTTGCTGATCCTACATGATTGAAATGATAATCATTAGCATGGTGATGTTATTTCTTTGGAAAGATGGTTAAAGGGAGTCTTCTAACTAGCATGTGGTTGCTACTTGCTACTTGCTGATAGGGTATCTAGATTTTTTATTAGGTGCTCATGTAGCTCTTCAGACTCATGCATGTATGAGTAGATGCTCACTGAGTACTTGTGTGTACGTATTGTGTTTGCATGTATGTTAGTTATGACCATATTTTTGGTATGTAGGGCATCCAGCTAGTGCAGGAATAGAAATAGATTGGTTTGCAGTGTGGGGATAGCCATAGGTGTGTTCTCAGGGTGTTCAGAAGGGTGTGTGGATAGCCATGGATGTTTTGTCAGGGTGATAAAGGATAGCCATGGGTGTGTTCTTGGGGTGTTCAGAGGGGTGTGATACACACCAGTCTCCATTCCTAGTGACACACACACTATTACATGATTCAAACACTTATTGTAGACCTCTGTATGTCCTCCATTCAGATCTATGAGCTTTTGACCTCCCCCCCCCATCCACCTGCTGGTGTCGTGGGGTGTGTGGAGGAGACCTGGTGCCATGGGGTCTGTGGAGGAGATCTGGTGCCATGGGGGTGTGTGGAGGAGACCTGGTGCCATGGGGTGTGTGGAGGAGACCTGGTGCCATGGAGTGTGTGGAGGAGACCTGGTGCAATGGGGTGTGTGGAGGAGACCTGGTGCCATGGGGTGTGTGAAAGAGACCTGGTGCCATTTGGTGTCGGGAGGAGACCTGCTGCCATGGGTTGTGTGGAGACTGGTGCAAGGGGGGGTGTGGAGGAGACCTGGTGCCATGGGGTGTGTGGAGGAGACCTGGTGCCATGGGGTGTGTGAAGGAGACCTGGTGCCATGCATGGGGTGTGTGGAAGTTTGTCCTCATTGCCAGCGATGGCTTGTGGAATGTAATGACCCCCAATGAAGTGGTGAGCTTTATTTGGAAATATGAGCACGACATGGCATGTCACCAGGAGTCCAAAGATGTCGTCCGCGCCCTTATAAACGAGGAGGCACTGAGGAGGTGGAAGACCAAAGGGTTACTGGCTGACAACGTAGCCGTCCTAATCGCCTTCCTCAGTGAGCAGACCCCGCCTTCTGCACACGGTCTCCACCGCAATGCAGAAGGCACACCCCATGGCACCAGGTCTCCTCCACACACCCCATGGCACCAGGTCTCCTCCACACCCCCCCTGGCACCAGTCTCCACCGCAATGCACTCTTCCCGTTGCAATCGATTATTTCCGTCGCAATAGATCATTCCCGTTGCAATAGATCATTCCCGTCGCAAAGGGTCATTCCTGTCGCAGGAGATTATTACCGTCGCAATGCACTCTGCCCGTCACAATGGATTATTCCCGTCGCAATTGATCATTCCCGTTGCAATCAATTATTCCCGTCGCAATTGATTATTCCCATCGCACTAGATCATTCCCGTCGCAAGATATTATTACCGTCGCAATGCACTCTTCCCGTTGCAATCGATTATTCCCGTCGCAATCGATCATTCCCGTTGCAATCAACTTTTCCTGTCGCAATAGATTATTCCCGTTGCAATAGATCATTCCCGTCGCAATCGATTATTGCCTAGCTACCGTATATGCTGGGGAAATATTCTATTTGTATGTGGAGCTGAGGGGGTGTTGCTGATCCTACATGATTGAAATGATAATCATTAGCATGGTGATGTTATCTCTTTGGAAAGATGGTTAAAGGGAGTCTTCTAACTAGCATGTGGTTGCTACTTGCTACTTGCTGATAGGGTATCTAGATTTTTTATTAGGTGCTCATGTAGCTCTTCAGACTCATGCATGTATGAGTAGATGCTCACTGAGTACTTGTGTGTACGTATTGTGTTTGCATGTATGTTAGTTATGACCATATTTTTGGTAAATAGGGCATCCAGCTAGTGCAGGAATAGAAATAGATTGGTTTGCATGATTGTAAGTTTACTCCGTAGCTGGACAATGTGCTTGTGTCTTTCCCTGTTCTGTGAAACTTAAAAGTAATGAAGTTGAAAGAGTGTAAGAGGGAATAGGAAGGATTGGGGTGGAGGATGGTTGCTCCTCCACCAATGTCAAAGTGGTCTGATGAGGAGGGGTGTGTGTGTGTGTGTATATGTATGTGTGTGTGTATGTACGTGTGTATGTATGTGTTGTGTGTGTGTATGTGTGTGTGTGATTAATGCCATTATTACTTGCTCTTGTAGGCTAATGCTGCAAAATACCAGTACCTTCAACACTCGCCATACAAGATATGCTTTTTATTTTTAACGAAACAAATGACATTTCAGTTCAGTATCATGTGTGTTTGTTTCCCGTCGCATTACTCTATTCCCGTCGCAATAAATCGTTCCCGTCGCATTACTTTATCAAATAACAGTACGTTCGGTTAGGGCCTTGCAAGTCAAATAATGGCCGGCGGCGTAGTGTGTAGCTTAGGCATAACTAACTCCACAATAACAAAACCATTTGTATAAACACCACTTACACGACCATCACAATTCTTATCTACATGTCTCAGTTCCAAATCACATTATAAGCTTTAATTGCTATAGGTCATAATCGATAACCGGAGAGCCACATGAGAAATAAAGTATTGCAATGCAAATAACTTGAATGAGGATGATTACAGAGGGCATTGATAAACTTGATATTTTAATGTCTGAGTCTTAATGACATGTGATTCCACCATATCTCTGGTTACATACGGCACTGCTTATGGTAACAAATTATCTTGCTGCGAGAACATCTTGAAGACGTTGATCACCTCGAAGATTATTGACACACCGGACACCTTCATCGTCATGGATTGTACCTCTTCTGATCATTTGTTGAACAAGTTCAGGTACATTATCCAATCCAGTAAATTCATCCATTTTATGATATTGGGCATTTCCAGCAAAGTGGAACCCATTAGCCGTTGTATTGACGTAAGTAAGCCACAGTATCATGTATCCTAACTGGTGAATATCCAAAGACTCGACGTTACTTAAGTTGGAATACATGCAAGATGATTTCTCGTATCTATGAAACCAATCACCAAATTGTCTTGGAAAATAAAGGTTCCGTCTCACAGAATGATCAAAGTCAATAAAACGTATCCCACGAGAGGTTGGATCAAAGCATATGTTTTCAAGACGTATGTCACAGTGTTCAATATTGGAATCATGCACAGCATCGAGAGCAACAATAAGCAAATCAACAAACTCACGTAGGCAGAGTTTGGCTTCTACCTCAGTAAGTGGTGGAAGGCAGGCTCGATACCGATAAATAACATGATCTGCACATTCAGTACTCAAACATAATGTGTGTGCATGTGTGCGCGTGTGTGCACATGTGTGTGTGTGCATGTGTGTGCATGTGTGCACGTGTGTGCATGTATGTGCATGTGTGTGTGCACATGTGTGTGTGCATGTGTGCACGTGTGTGCATGTATGTGCATGTGTGTGTGTGCACATGTGTGTGTGTGCACGTGTGTGTGTGTGCATGTGAGGGGGAGAATAGTGAGGGGGAGGGGAGAGGGAAGTGAGATGTATGAGAGAGAAGTCAGGGAAGATGCTTTTAATACAGAGGAAGCGGAAGACAAGTACTGTAGGTGTCATAGCGTCGTGTATGGTATGAAGAAGATAGACCACCATCCCCCCATCCACCCCCTTCTCACCCTCTCCCCCACATTCTCTGTACCCTTCCTCCCTCACCCACTCCTCAGCATTCTCAGTATCTCCTCCTCCCTCATCCTCTCCCCCACATTCTCTGTATCTCCTCCTCCCTCCCCCTCTCCCCCACATTCTCAGTATCTCCTCCTCTCTCACCCTCTCCCCCACATTCTCAGTATCTCCTCCTCCCTCATCCTCTCCCCCACATTCTCTGTATCTCCTCCCTCCCCCTCTCCCCCACATTCTCAGTATCTCCTCCTCCCTCCCCCTCTCCCCCAGTCTCAGTATCTCCTCCTCCCTCACCCTCTCCCCCACATTCTCTGTATCTCCTCCTCCCTCCCCCTCTCCCCCAGTCTCAGTATCTCCTCCTCCCTCACCCTCTCCCCCAGTCTCAGTATCTCCTCCCTCACCCTCTCCCCCACATTCTCAGTATCTCCTCCTCCCTCACCCTCTCCCCCACATTCTCAGTATCTCCTCCTCCCTCCTCCTCTCCCCCACATTCTCAGTATCTCCTCCTCCCTCACCCTCTCCCCCACATTCTCAGTATCTCCGCCTCCCTCACCCTCTCCCCCACATTCTCTGTATCTCCTCCTCCCTCCCCCTCTCCCCCACATTCTCAGTATCTCCTCCTCCTCACCCTCTCCCCCACATTCTCAGTATCTCCCTCACCCTCTCCCCCACATCCTCTGTATTTCCTCCTCCCTCACCCTCTCCCCCAGTCTCAGTATCTCCTCCTCCCTCACCCTCTCCCCCACATCCTCTGTATTTCCTCCTCCCTCACCCTCTCCCCCAGTCTCAGTATCTCCTCCTCCCTCCCCCTATCCCCCACATTCTCTGTATCTCCTCCTCCCTCACCCTCTCCCCCACATTCTCAGTATCTCCTCCTCCCTCACCCTCTCCCCCACAATTTAACTGATACTGATATCGCATTTAACTGCAAGTCAATTAGCTCCTTTCGTGAAGAAGCGGCTGGTGTGTGTCACTAGCAATAGAGAGCTGGTGTGTGTCTCTTAGCAATGGATTGCTGGTGTGTGTCACTAGCAATGGAGAGCTAGTGTGTGTCTCTTAGCAATGGAGTCAATGTTGTCTGTGAAATGTGTGCATGTGTGATCATTGCATTGTGTGTTGTACATAGGAGTGCTTGGGTACAGGGTGGGTGATGCTTTGTGTGTGATGAGTGTGAATTTGGTGTACCCCTAAACAAGGAGACTACAGAACTTGTATGTTGTATGTCAAATACACCATGTATTTTGCTCCAGCTCTTAGTGCCAAGTATGTGAGAACATTTACTCCCACCCCAGCTAGGGGGTATCATCAGGGCCTGGGGCGGAGCCCCAGAAGCTTTGCTATATTCCAATCATGAAATGCGTTAGAAAAAGCTGTTTTCACCGGTTGGGTTTGTGTTGTTTAATAGTAATAAAACGCACATGTTTACGCATGGTAATGAAAAGCTGGTATGTGTCTCTTAGCAATGGAGAGCTGGTGTGTGTCACTAGCAACGGAGAGCTAGTGTGTGTCTCTTAGCAATGGAGAGCTGGTATGTGTCACTAGCAATGGAGAGCTGGTGTGTGTCAGACACACACTAGCTCTCCATTGCTAGTGACACTCTTAGCAATGGAGAGCTGATATGTGTCACTAGCAACGGAGAGCTGGTATGTGTCACTAGCAATGGAGAGCTGGTGTGTGTGAGACACACACAAGCTCTCCATTGCTAGTGACACACACCAGCTCTCTATTGCTAGTAGACACATACCAGCTCTCCATTGCTAGTGACACACACAAGCTCTCCATTGCTAATGACACACACCAGCTCTCCATTGCTAGTGACACATACCAGCTCTCCATTGCTAAGAGACACACCAGCTCTCCGTTGCTAGTGACACACACCAGCTCTCCATTGCTAGTGACACACACAAGCTGTCCATTGCTAGTGACACACACCAGCTCTCCATTTCTAATGACACACACCAGCTCTCCATTGCTAATGACACACACCAGCTCTCCATTGCTCAGAGACACACACCAGCTTTCCATTGCTAAGAGACACACACCAGCTCTCCATTGCTAAGAAACACACACCAGCTCTCCATTGCTAGTGACACATACCAGCTCTCCATTGCTAGTGGCACACACCAGCTCTCCATTGCCAGTGACACACACCAGCACTCCATTGCCAGTGACACACACCAGCTCTCCATTGCTAATGACACACACCAGCTCTCCAATGCTAGTGACACACACCAGCTCTCCATTGCTAAGAGACACACACTAGCTCTCCATTGCTAAGAGACACACCAGCTCTCCGTTGCTAGTGACACACACCAGCTCTCCATTGCTAGTGACACACACAAGCTGTCCATTGCTAGTGACACACACCAGCTCTCCATTTCTAATGACACACACCAGCTCTCCATTGCTAATGACACACACCAGCTCTCCATTGCTCAGAGACACACACCAGCTTTCCATTGCTAAGAGACACACACCAGCTCTCCATTGCTAAGAAACACACACCAGCTCTCCATTGCTAGTGACACATACCAGCTCTCCATTGCTAGTGGCACACACCAGCTCTCCATTGCCAGTGACACACACCAGCACTCCATTGCCAGTGACACACACCAGCTCTCCATTGCTAATGACACACACCAGCTCTCCAATGCTAGTGACACACACCAGCTCTCCATTGCTAAGAGACACACACTAGCTCTCCATTGCTAAGAGACACACACTAGCTCTCTGTTGCTAGTGAAACACACCAGCTTTCCATTGCTAATGACACACACCAGCAATCCATTGCTAGTGACACACACCAGCAATCCATTGCTAAGAGACACACACCAGCTCTCTATTGCTAGTGACACACACCAGCTCTCCAATGCTTAATGACACATACCAGCTCTCCATTGCTAGTGACACACACCAGCTCTCCATTGTGATAAAACAGAAAATATAAAATATAACGAAACAGAAGAACAAACATCTGGATAGCAGCAAGAAGAAGAAAAAAATAAGAAATATCCTATCAAGAGAGGGAATTTTATGAAACAAGTATATAATGGCGAAATCGAAGCTGAAAGAGTATTTGAAAAAGGGCCTAAACTGCTTTATCGCAGGTAACTATTGAAGCTATAGAGATTGCTGAAACTTTTGCTGGTACAAATGGGTCTGAAGAAACAAAGAAATGGAGGTCAACACAAGGTGTAGATTTGAGATATTGTCAGTGTCAGTGCACTGTTAAAAAAGTCGGACACTCGGCAATCCAAATGTATTTCAATCCCGTGGATTGAAATACATTTGGATTGGTAAACAATCCAAATATTTAACACATTAGCGTTGGATTGAAAAACAATCCTACGATTTTGGATTGAAATAATTTGGATTGATGTTTATGCCTTAGTAATTCTTTTTGACTTTTGATATAGTGCCACGCATTTCAAGACTTTGATTTGATATTGGATCCGCTCATTTCAAGTGGTATTAACGTAAGGATTCGGATAATTACAAAGTGTTCCCCCCCCCCCCCCCATACCAGTGGCCCTGATTTATTCCTACGGGTCTACCCTTTCTCTCCTTTCTACACTCACACATACCCCATACATAAATATTATTCATGAGTATATACAATCATGTAGAATAAATAATTGATGAATGAATAAATGAGTCAGTCTTTTCCTCACAAAAACTACCTTGAAGTTGAAGTTATTACCGGTTCCACTTCCAGCTTATACTATTGGTGTGGAATGTAGTGAAAAATTTTACTCACACTTAAACAAACTCACAATATAGCCGTAATTTTCATCCAGGTCAGGGTCAGGGGCAAAATGTACCCTCTGACATGAAGCAACTCATCAAACAAACTGTTTACAGCAACTATATGTGCTTACCTTTTTGGGAGGGGTGGGTGGGGGCGGTGGTACATCTAAATTATAAGGGTGAGAACACAGCAATATTTGACTCAGTACAAAAATCATACGGAACACTCAAAAAGCACCTTATAGTTGTCAGCCCCTGGCAGCAATTACCATTAATTTCGTAATTGTCGTGGGGTTTCTATAAGGACTTGTGTTTTGTCAAGCACACAGCCAATAAATTTGTGACGTAAGGTCCGTTACATATCCAGGCCATTGTGGGCGTGTAAACAAATACACGTGACCCTATATAAACGTCATAAGAAACATATTATTGCAAAAAAAAAAAGAAACATATGAACGTCACGTGCGCGCCCACATTTCTAATGGTTCACTATGAAAGTACGTGGTGCGTCATACTTAATCACTTGTACGGACAAATGCGGTGCAGCACGACAGGGCATGAACCATACAGAGGACTCCCCCCAAGCGGAATGCGCCCCCGCCCCCCTCCCCCCCCCCCCCCCCCCCCCCCATTATGGATCGACAGCTGATAGTTGTGACTTGTGAGTTCAGTGCAACCGACACGCAATATGTATAACTGCACTCACCGTGTTTTGTGAAAAAACAGCCCATATCACGTGGTACCGTATAATTGATTTTCTGTCATTTCAATTGGCGAGTCGGGCAAACAATACCGTTGATGACCCTTATTGCATTTGGCGTGAATTTTCTGCATGATGTCTATGGTACGAATTTGTGATGTATGTGAGTGTGTGTGTGTGTGTGTGTGTGTGTGCGAGTGTGTATATGTATGCATTGCGATCCTCTACAATTCTGCCTGTACATCCCATCCCTCAAACATGCATACCTTCAGTGTGTACTCTTTCACCACACCCCACATCAATGGGTGTTTGGTGTGTGTGGTTTATGTGTGCGTGCATTGAGGGGGATGAATGAGAAACTCACACTGATGGTTGGTCTTACAGATTTTCAATTACTACTCTATGATCAAAGCCATGGGCTTCAACAAACATTTTCCGGAGCAGGAGATGGCCTGCACAGCCAAGCTAAGGTGAGGCTGGGACCAAGCTAGTTGGTGAATGCAGCTTTCATTACTCCTTTTACTGCCTTCTCCACCCCCGCTTACAGCTCACTGTGCTACAATACGTATCACAAAGTGTGGCTTTTATCCAGTGACTATGATGGCGCAGTGTGTGTTTGGGACACCAGCACACGACTTGTGAAGTTCCAGGTAAGAGATGGGCAATATTTTAGGAGCATTGCGACAGAGTTGCAGGAGTGGGGAGGTTGTCCTCCCCCTCGCACGTCCCCCCTCTCCTCATCCCCATCACTGTCCTCGGCATCTCTCCCAGCTGTGGTCGGAGCTGTGACTCATCTTGTGGTAGTCCGGAGACAGAGGGTCACATAGAGGGCCCCCTTCCATGCTGAAAGGAACGACGAAAGATGGAACGATCGGAAGAGCCACGGAGGGAAGTCGCAGCGGAGTCTACTGCGTTAGGTGTGAGCGGTGCGCAGCCTATTTGCGATGGCCGCGACGAGAGCAACCTGAGCAGTACTAACCTTTTCATCATGGGTCTACCTCAGTCTTGCTGTGATAAAGACTTGTATGATATGTGTATAAGCTATGGGAAGATTGTGTCAACCAAAGCCATTCTAGACAAGCAGACCAGGGTGATACAAACTAGCACTCCTCTAACTAGTGCCCCTTCCCATAGGCATAGGGGTGGGGTTTGCCAGGTGTGTGTGTGTGGGTTCTTTGGCTCCACCTCCTATTGTTCCCTTCTCTTTCCCTCCCACTACCCCCTCTCTCCCCCCCCCCCCCCTCCCCTTAGGCTGGATTCCAAGGATAACTGAGAGGGCCATAGCTGCTCTCAATGGCCGTACGTTGGAAGGGCCTTGGTTATTAAATTTGCAGATGGTGCAAGAAAGAGAAGTTCACATGGTACTTAGGGGCTGGGGAAGAGGGTCTGTTGGGCTTGGGGAAGAGGGTCTTCTGGGCCTGGGGAAGAAGAGCTTTTTATCATTTTGGTCTATTGAATCTTATCTGATTAACAGAACGATGGAGCCGTGATGGTGAGTGTTTCGAGTGTGAAGTGCTAGCCTGTGGCATGGTTACTCCAGTGAGTTTATATGATTGCTCAGTTCTCCCTCCCTCCCCTTCTCTCTCCCTCCTCTTCCCCTCCCTCCCTCCCTCCCTTCCCCTCCCCTACTTTACTGGCCCTAATTGATGGCTGTTTTCATATCATCCATAAAGCGGTATGGTGTGCCACAATCTCCAGATATCAGGTTTGTTTCCCCCCCCCCGGTCAAGTTCTGCATATCACGTGCGCACACACACACACACACACACATTCCTGTATCAACAGAGAGAGAGAGAGAGAGAGAGAGAGAGAGAGAGAGAGAGAGAGAGAGAGAGGAGAGAGAGAGAGAGAGAGAGAGAGAGAGAGAGAGAGAGAGAGAGAGAGAGAGAGAGAGAGAGAGAGAGAGAGAGAGAGGAGAGAGAGCATGGCGCTTTGGTACCATTGCCAGGGTAATGAGAAATATGCCTTAGTATCGTATGCCCTCTGTCAATCCAGGCTGGCCCAGATGGAAACCATGCCTTCACAGGACAGTTAGGGGGACTTCACCTAGCTGGTACCTTCGGTGGCCCGCTAGCTCACCAGTACCAGTTGCTTGGAACCCAGTATGCCTCACCCATTTTAGGGGGGTGGACCACTCACCACACCCCAATGGGTTGGGCTATGACCCCACAGCAAGGACCACACATGTTTCAATCCATGCACCATGGGCTTGGCATGGAAATACAAGACAATGCAGCAGCAGAGGGACAGGACAAGGCACGACAACTCATACCCCACACACATGTCCAGGTCATCACATCAGATCACATGGTGCAAAAGGACACTATGGGAACTGTTTTCTATTCTATTCTAAAACAGTTGGTCGGGCAAGTGCAGTCACAGGCACCTGAAGCAAGCAGACAGCACTCTTCAATCTTCTACTCATCAGGACTTTCAACACACTTTTATGTAACTGTCAACAGTTCTCCCCTATTTTGTTCCTTTAATAAATGATGTATTTTAAAATTAAGGACAGCTGAAGCTCAAACTACCATTTTTACACGATATGAACCCATCATGTAAGTCCACACACCATGTACACACAACACACAACCACCATGTGCGCACAAGATACACACACCATGTACGCACAACCACCATGTTCGCACAAGACGCAGTCCTTGTGTCAGAATTGCTTGATCACGGTTGAGGCCTTCTGGGCACTCAATGAGGACACCTCTTGAGGAGGTAGTGTGCTATCATGGCGTTCATGACCAATTCCCCCCTAAGCTGCTGTAGACACCACTGCTGCTGCTGTCAGAGACATGGCCCTCCTCAGTGATGGCCAGGAGCGAAGGACTCATCCTTCTGCTGCGCTTGAGTTGGGGTACTACAAGCTCCTCCTCCTCTCCCTCCTTCGCCTCCCCCACCTCCTCCCTCGTATCCTCCACTTCCTCTTCTCCCTCCTCTCCAGACCTTGTCCTTTTAGATCCAGTCCTTCTGGACACTCTAGAGTCCCTTGACTTGTGCTTTCTCCCACGAAGCTTGATTTTGGTGTCATACTCAATGGTAACACCATCGGCTAGGGTTTCCTTGTAGTAGTAATGGCTACCTGACCTGGAGAAGGACTGGCGTTCAACAATAGCAGGCACTTTCTGTTGCTCAGGGGGTGGGGGTGTGGCACTCTGCAGGAGCCTAACATCAGGGAGGGCGTCCGCAGCATCCTGTGTGGACTGGGGAGGAGGTTGCTCGCTGAGGAACGCAATGAGGACAGCAATGTTGTCTGCCAGTAAACCTTTGGATTTCCATCTCCGTAGAGCCTCGTTGATAAGTGCCCTGACAACATCCTTGGACTCTTCTTGGCACAGTGTGTCATGCTCATAGTCCCAAATGAAGCTCACCACCTCATGGGGAGTCATGACGTTCCACAGACCATCACTGGCAATGACCACAAACTTCTGCTCGCTCAGGTTTAGGGGTACAACGGTCACATCAGGGGATGGGGAGACTGTGTACTTCTGTGTCCTTGGGTTATACGACCAGAAGTCTCCCAGCGAGCGGGACACACTGAGAAAAGGGATGCTGTCCGTGTGCTTGTCCTGCTCGAGCTCTGTTCCTGCCCTTGACCTCTGACGCTGGCGCTCCCACACCACTCTGGGGACTCCTTTCTTGCTCATTACCACATGTCCCCCTGGAAATAATCACATACTTGACTGCACTGGCAACTTCTGAATGTGGTCTTCTTACCTAAGCTCTCAATCAATTGGGTCTCTGATGGATCGTCCGGTTTGTGGTCTTTGGTGAGAACCTGGGCCAAGACAGCTGGTTCTTCTGGCATATGTCCATATGGGTTATTGACAGCTATGTGTTGTGTGTGTATGTGCGTGAGTGTGTGTATATACCATTTTATGTGTTGTAGTATACATGTTTACATTTGTGTGCGTAAGAATCGTGATGTGTGTATGGTGTGTATATGTGAGAGAGAGAGACAGAGGGAGAGAGAAAGGGAGAGGAGGGTACACGTTTTTGTGTGAATAAGTTAAGTGCGTGCGTACCTAGAACAGCCGTAGAGTCCCCAACGTTCGCTACGAAGATCTTGTCCTGTCGGAAGATGACAGCCGAAGCTGTGGTTCCGGCAGTACTGGGGTCACCCATCTTGTTCGGCTTCCAAGTGCCTGTGATAAGAGAGTGGGAGTTGATGACGTGCGCAAACCCCACTCGGCTAAGTAAACGACTCGTGTAAACAGCGTACGGGCGTTACCTCTGTGTTGTAGCATCTCTTCGTGGAGGCCCTCAAAGGCGTCACGAATGCCCTCACAGATGCTTTCTGCGTCCGACAATTGAAACTTGGGTTGACTCTGGATGGTGTCCCATAGTCTTTCTCGGGCGTATTTGGCGGCTTCCTTGCCTCCGTGTCCGTCGAAAACAGCCACATACGCTTGCTCCCTCAACTCTGGTATCTTCCTAAGGTCTTCATTGGGCGCCAACTTCACGGACAAATAGTCCTCCATATGCTTTCTCCCGCCCGAGTTGGTTTCCGCGGTAACGCTAATGGTAATTCCTTTATTCGGCATCTCACTTGTACTTGACTCTCTGTGTGGGGCTGGGACAATTTTGATTCAGTTGGGGTGAAAAGCGTTTTTTCTCGTTAAAGTCAAACTTGTCCGGTCCGGTCAAACTAGCATTCCACGAAGGGCACTTACCGTTATTGCCAACAATTTAAAGGAAACGCCCATTGGTGTCGAGCGGAAGAGTGGTACTGGCTCTGGGAGATGAGGAGTGGTACTGGCTCTGGGGGATGAGAGTGGTTGATAGGTATATGTCACGAGCAACGGAAGACACAAATTATAAATTAACGCAGCAATGCCCTGTGTTAGTCTCGTACCCAGACCCAACTATCCGCAGCTGCGGATGGATTACATCACCGCTACGCTTCTAGAGGCGTAGCGGTGATGTAATCCATCCGCAGCTGCGGATAGTTGGGTCTGGGTACGAGACTAGCCCTGTGTCGCTTTTGCAAGTGCAATACTTGGTGCGTAATCAGCTTTCCGCGACTATGCAGGTGCCGAGAATTCACCAATAGTTCTGCAACACAGACATGTTGCACGCTACCGCTCCTTTCAATCGCAACTTGCAATGCATAATGAACTTTTGACAGATAGACACTTGATTTAGGCACAAGAGGAAAGACACCCAAAGTGTCACAACAAAATCACACTCCCTGCCCATCACAGAGATAGCTCTGTCAGAAGGGCAACACTAGCCGATATACAGTTGGCTTGATATTCTAATTAATCACCACATACACATACAGAACGCTACACAGGAAAGACACCCAAAGTGTCACAACAAGATCACACTCCCTGCCCATCACAGAGACAGCTCTGTCAGAAGGGCAACACTAGCCGACATACGGCTGGCTTGATATTCTAATTAATCACCACATACACATACAGAACGCTACACAGGCACAAGAGGAAAGACACCCAAGTGTCACAACAAGATCACACTCCCTGCCCATCACAGAGACAGCTCTGTCAGAAGGGCAACACTAGCCGACATACGGTTGGCTTGATATTCTAATTAATCACCACATACATATACAGAACGCTACACAGGCACAAGAGGAAAGACACCCAAAGTGTCACAACAAGATCACACTCCCTGCCCATCACAGAGACAGCTCTGTCAGAAGGGCAACACTAGCCGACATACGGTTGGCTTGATATTCTAATTAATCACCACATACACATACAGAACGCTACACAAGAGCTGTGTTGTAGGTGTGTATGTGTGCATCAGTATGACATATACAATCCGCCATTACTTCCATCACCTTTTGTGTTCCTTTTGTGTCAGTAATGAACTTATCAATGAGCTGGCCAGCTCTGTTGTAGAGTTCTTGTTTCCTGGGTGACAGATTGATCTTTAAACAATTACAAAACGCTACGAGAGGAGGAGGGGGGAGGGGGGTAAGTAACCATGCAATATTGGGTATTGGCTGGCCCTTTCGACAAAAAGTTCAAAAGTGGAGTCCTTTCCCATAAACGTAAAATTCAATAGCACGCCCACACCTCATCTTAACCTCTTAACCTCGCTAATGCAGTGACTTGTTCTTTCAGTGTTGACGCGCACAAACGTCCATTCACACAGAAGGTCGCTCATGACCATACTTGAAGACCTTACACACCTGAGAGTTTGTTTTTAAAAACAATACAGTCACACGAAATTATGCCATATCAGCAAGGTTCTAATTACAAACTATTATATTGAGAAAGTGCACGTGCCTCGAAAAATGGCTGAATTTACATGTAAGCTCATGATTTGGGAGGGCATAGCTTATGCTAGTTGGCAATAGGCCTATTTTTATACAGAAAAGTGAGAGTAAGATTTTGGGAGTTTTTAGGTTTGCCACATGGCGAGACGCGTTTCAGCCTCTCGCCATTAAAAGAACGGATGGCATTTAAGTGATATTGTATATTTTGCTGCTAAGCTGCTACCTTAATTAAATGTCTGTTCACAATATGTATATATAGTCTCGTACCCAGACGTATACATGGTATAAACCATTTATACGTCTGAGTATGAGACTACATGGGTATGTGGTTACATAAAGGGTCAGATGGTTAAGTAGTAGTCTCAGTGGTTACATATCATATGATTCAGGTGGTGGTTACGTAGGTTCATGTGGTTAGGGAGTTTCATGTAGGTTTCATACTAATTGGAATGATGGAGCGATACCATGCATGTAGAAGATCATGTTAGTACCTAAAGTCCACATGTCTGAGGCAAAGCATCTAGACAGTATGGCAATGGCAAAAGTAGATAAACTTGCAATGATTTAATTGTTTACAGCACAGCAACCCCATCTTTCATCCAAGGATTGTCCACCCCCCCCTCCTTACACCGACAAAATGAGATACGTAAGCATTTCAAATGTTATTAATTAATTAATTATCTGTATTCTTCATGCAGAGGAGAATCATAGTTGCGCGATTTCCGTGTCCCTGTGGGGGTCAATATAGAGTGGGGGTATGTATATGTAAACTTGTGTGTGTTAGTTTAGTTAATCTGTATCATTCATTTTTCAGCACACACTTGGACTTTCAGGGGGTTGCATTTTTAGGTTAGAATTGAGGACACTAGTCTTTAAAAGTTGTTATGAATTTTTTTTCTCTTTAAAGGATGGACATCTCAAGTAAGTTAATCTTGTAGGTAATGTGCAATGTGAAATATATTAAGTTGTAGATGAGAATCAAGGGTCTAGTTAGGAATATTTATATAACAACATTGTTTCAATGCATCAAGAAGGTTAATTGTGTGCTAGCTAAATAATCATTTTTTTGATAAGTTTAATTTTTCATGCATGATAACAGGCAACAGTGAAAACCTGCACTCCAAACACAATGTAAGCCTAATTATATATATAATTATATATATAATCATTAATTTTAATTTTTTGTATATGCCAGATCGTGACGGTTGCAAAGTGGCCATGCCCCTGTGGAGGGCATTTGTCCTTAAAAGTAGTGTTTATTGTGTGATGGGCTGCCACAGTGTTAAAATCGATGCCTTGTTGTCATTTAGCACTGCCAATGCCGATATGAGTGCCCTGTCACTGCACTGCATTTTGTATGCAAGGTATCCAAATCCCCTATCCTGGAATAGACAATTCCATGAAGCCTGCATGTAAGTTGTCTCCTTCCATCTTATTGATCATGTGTGGATTTGTATTTTTTTCAGCCTCATGCGCTGTCTGTGAACTTATAACCTCTGTCTGTGATTCTCATTGTTATTTATTTATTCAAATCAAATCATCATCCATAATTGTTTTGTGGGATGGGTCACATTCTAAAAGAGTGCGAGAGAGCTATACAAATAACACACACATTCAGTGTGTGTAGTCATTTTGCTGGCCTAACGAAGGCCTCGTTGAAGAAACTGGACATCTAGGATGAAGCATACATATACACACCAACACCCTCACACCCACACACACACATCTGGAACCTGTCTCATTGTCACACACCAATGCCATTATGGAGGCATAGAGACTGTCCACCGTGTTTGCCATAGCAACCAACCCCAGCATGACCAAAGTCCCTCCCACAGCCGCGACAGCAGCTGCAGCAGGGTCTGGGGTTCAAAGGCCCTGACCCCTGAGAACCCGCACATGGAAGGAAGGCCTGGGTGGGACCAAGCAAGGTGACAAGCCGTGTTGGTAAAGAGGAGGACCGGAGTGGTGTCGTCGTCAGTGGCAACCAAGAGCTAGAGAGTGTGAATGTGAGAAGGAAGGAGTGGTTTACAGGGTGCTGACTACCCCGCCCGCCCCCGCCACCTACATGTACATACAGCCAAACAAGCACACACACACACACACACAAACATATAACATGAGATGATGACAGCAATGAAATAACTCACTGGTTGGAGAGATGGGTGACTGGAATTGTGTGGTATAATGCAGCCTAGCTGAGGGGATGAAGACAAGTTCGATGGCCGATTAGAAGCAGCTCGAGCTGCCAGGTTTATATATACATAACGAGAAGAGGGGGGGGGGGGGGGGGGGGGAATTGAAGAATGCAGACACAGCCAAAAGTTGGATTCGTCAGTATGTTTAATCCATACAGCAACAAGACTGTTCATCCCACGTAGTATAGAGGACACACAATACACACACATACACGCTGATTTATTATTTCATATATTTGTACACAACGCACACACATACATGTCAACACAGTGTGTGTATGTATGTATGTGTGTGTGCATGTGTGTACATACATGCACATGTGCTTTGTAAAAACAGTGCCATCTTGCTACCAGATTCCATAGGCTAGTTGGCCCCTTCCCCCCTCCCCCCCCCCCCCCAGATAACGGTAACCCGAAATGTGATGCAGTGCCAGTTACTTTGCACCTCTGGTGTTAACCAAGCACATGACATGCACGCACTCTAGATATAGATATAGCCGGTTTGTGCTACCTGGTATACCTAATGCGCGTGCGTACGTTTAGCTGCGCTAAACTTCATACAGCCCTTACGCGTTTCACGGTCCATGTAAGTTTTTTTGCAACGTGTTTTTATAAGGGTTTATGCTGTACGCTTCAGGCACGAAACAATATACGGGGTGGGGGGGGGGGGGGGGGGGGGGGGGGGGGGCTAGAAGAGGGAGGTTTACAGGAGACATGTTTTACCGAAACAGGCCACACGAGTCATTCTTACCCAAGCGTACGCAGGTTTCTGCATGTCCGACTCCAATTTCACCCAAACTTATTTTATGGGTAGGGGTGTCATGTGACATGACAAAGTGCAAAGGTTGCCCCTTAGAGGTCTTCTGTTGTGGAGATATTATTGGTTTTTTTTGTGACCTTTTCCTTGGACACTATGTGTTTGATGCACTGTATTTGGTGTACCTTTCAACTCTCATCAATGAATTTAGTATGAAATAAAAGCTCCTTCATGAAGGTATTATGAGGGATGTTTAAACTTTATTAAGTGTCTGTGGTGAAATAATTACAGCCTTTCATCTTCTGTATAATTAGATCCTAATTGATCTGCCATACCATTTTGAACTGTAATAAACTTCCCAAATAGTCTTCAATATGGAGAAGCTATATGCAAAACTAGCAGTTGGGCTGGCACTGGGTTTAGGATGTAGAAAATGGAAAGATACTGATTCTAGCTGTTTGGTGCAATTCCACCCTGCCTCCAACCTACCACATACGTTTATGTTTTGATAGGCAATCAAAACATCTCTGACCTAACACAACTGTCATAACCACTGAGAGAAACAGCCTTTCACAAACACAGGCATACAAAGATACAGAGCTTAGAACATACAGTACAACACCTCCTTCCCCTGTCCTTTCCCTTGCATACATGTACACACAGGTAAATATATAAACCCTTCCACTACGTGTGGTTCTCAAGTGCTTGTGTGGCACTGTCCCATTTCAGTAAGTGTGTAAGTTCGTCCAGTATAGGTTGTAGGCTTCACAAAAGTCATAATGTCACTGATGTGTACCGTTAATATGTCTGCTCTGTGAGGATAGACAAATGACCTGCTAGGCCCACGCGGGTGAAGAAAAGACAGTGTTACTTCCTGCATTTCAGGATCAGATCCTGTCACACAGGCTACCCACCAGGCACCATCGTAGATAGCAGTCACATACCCTTTTATGTCACACATTTTTACTTGAGGTGACACCACAACTTGTATAGCTTAAGTGCGACTATCATAGCTTGCACTGTATTCCCGCACTTGCAGTGTGGTAGTATCAACAGGCTTTTCTTCACCCGCGTGGGCCTAGCAGGTCGTTTGTCTATCCTCACAGAGCAGACATATTAACGGTACACATCAGTGACATTATGACTTTTGTGGAGTCTACAACCTATACTGGACAAGCTTACACACTTACTGATAATGAAATGGACAGTACCACACGAGCACTTGAGAACCACACGTAGTGGAAGGGTTTATATATTTACCTGTGTGTACATGTATGCAAGGGAAAGGACAGGGGAAGGAAGTGTTGTACTGTATGTTCTAAGCTCTGTATCTTTGTATGCCTGTGTTTGTGAAAGGCTGTTTCTCTCAGTGGTTATGACAGTTGTGTTAGGTCAGAGATGTTTTGATTGCCTATCAAAACATAAACGTATGTGGTAGGTTGGAGGCAGGGTGGAATTGCACCAAACAGCTAGAATCAGTATCTTTCCATTTTCTACACCCTATACCCAGTGCCAGCCCAACTGCTAGTTTTGCATATAGCTTCTCCATATTGAAGACTATTTGGGAAGTTTATTACAGTTCAAAATGGTATGGCAGATCAATTAGGATCTAATTATACAGAAGATGAAAGGCTGTAATTATTTCACCACAGACACTTAATAAAGTTTAAACATCCCTCATAATACCTTCATGAAGGAGCTTCTATTTCATACTAAATTCATTGATGAGAGTTGAAAGGTACACCAAATACAGTGCATCAAACACATAGTGTCCAAGAAAAAGGTCACAAAAATAACCAATAATATCTCCACAACAGAAGACCTCTAGAGGGTGACCTTTGCACTTTGTCATGTCACATGACCCCCCCTACCCATAAAATAAGATTGGGTGAAATTGGAGTCGGACATGCAGAAACTTGCGTACGCTTGGGTAAGAATGACCCACACATGGGAAATTGGAAGAAGCAACATCAGTGTGAACAATGTGGAAAAACATTTTCACAGTCATACCTGAAGAGACACGTGCGCATTCATACTGGGGAGAAGCCATATACGTGTGGACAATGTGGAAAGTCATTTTCACAACAGTCAAACCTGATCCAACACGCACTCACTCATACAGGAGAGAAGCCACATCACTGTGGACAATGTGGAAAGACATTTTCACAACAGTCAAGTTTGAAAAAACACATGCTCACCACTCATACAGGGGAGAAGCCACACCTGTACAATTGCCCTGTTTACTTCTCTTATATCATATATTAATGCACATTTTCGTACCGTCTGTATCCACCATGTTGATTATGTACCCACTCCAGGATGGTGATACTCCATCCTTTGCATGAAAGATCGGAAGTACGATAAACGTCACGCGGACCTTTGCGTAATAAAATGGCAATGCACGCGAAGTCATTCCTTCCCGCTCGGACAGTGATCCTTCGGCCGATCCAGTTCCTGGTCAAACTATGCTGCCAACAGTAAGCTTGACCGAGTCTGACATACCCGGAGCCTACCCAATGTCTGGCCCCCATGTTCCCTGCAGCTTTAGAAGTCACCAACCCTCCTTGCTGATGGCTGGTGTGGCCATCAACCCCTCTCCATATGACTTGCTAGAATATACAAGGAATTTGAACTTCTCGCCTCCTATGGCCACTCACCCTGCCTATGGAGGTGTGGCCACATCTCCAGGTGAAGGCTGCCTCTACATGTACCCTCCTCCAGGGGTGGAGTGACCTTCTGTGTGGTGCACACAGGTATAGCTTGTGATGTGATGTGATCAAGCATTGAACTTATAACCTCTGTGTGGTGCCAATTGTATTCACTCATTTCAAAAGTTTGGTAATATGCAGCAAGGGAGGTAGTCTTTGTGCAGCAAGCTTCATCACACACACAAACATAGATGTACACACACACACACACACACACACACACACACACACATATCTCTACACGCCCAGGCTTTTGGAAACTGATAGCCTCCGCTCCACAGAGTCCTTTACGTAGCCATCCTTAGCCGAGTCTGACCTCCACTGCGTATGGCTCTTGAACAGTCCCAGCAACAAAAATGCATATTAGGTTTATGAGTGTGTGTGTGTGTATGTGTGTGTATGTGTGTGTGTATGAGTGTGTATGTGTGTGTATGTGTGTGTATGTGTATGAGTGTATGAGTGTGTGTGTATGTGTGTGTATGAGTGTGTATGTGTGTATGTGTGTGTGTATGAGTGTGTGTGTATGTGTGTATATTAAACACACCCCCACACACACTAACCACACCTACAGTGTACATGCACACACTCTTACCTGAGCTTCTGGTCTAATTTGGACACCTGGCCTTCTAACATGGAGACTAGCTTGGGCACGTTATCAGGCTCCACCTGGTCCCAATGGTTCTTCTTCTCCACCCCCATTAGCCACACCCCCAGTTCCTTCATCCACAGGATGAGTAGCCTGAAGGGAGAGGTGACACAGTGGAGAGTTTAGTTTGTACATGTACACTGTACATCTATATACCTGTACATGTATATGAATGAATTATTTACATGTATGTTCACCCTCCCTTTCCTCCCTCCTCTCCCTTCCTCCACCCCTTCCTCCTCCATTTCCTCCCTCCTCTCCCTTCCTCCTCCCCTTCCTCCTTCCTCCTCCCCTCAACTCACCTCAAGTCGCACGAATGGTTTTGTGCAGATCCCTTACATGCGTGCTGTACACATGTCGCATGCACATCTTCCTATAGCTTTTTAATGCTAGTGCAATACAACATGCCATGACATACTTTTGGGTGGTAGTGGTAGTTCTAAGACCCCTGCGATACTGCTTCCTCTCGGCAGCACGTTTAGCCAATCGGACAGCGGGGTCATTCCAATACCGATTCCTTTCAGATGCCTTAATGGCAGCTGAATTGTCCTTGTATTTCTGCCTTTTAGCAGCACGGTTCCCTCTTAATATCGCTGTCTTTTAGCAGCACGGTTCTCCTCGACGTCCTCTTGACATCGCTGTCTTTTAGCAGCACGGTTCTCCTCGAGGTCCTCTTGATATCGCTGCCTTTTAGCAGACTGCTTAGGTTCAATATCTGTTTTGTAGCTGTCACGTACAGAGGCCTTCTCTTCCATAGGCGTAGAATTTTATTCAGCCCGGGGGGGGGGGGGGGGGGGGGGGGGGCTGGGTACATATACAGATACCGGTAAGTTGGGTAGGGGTGGAAAACACTGCAAACTACATGCATTTGTACATACATATATGAGGATAACATAGACAGATGAACATCATTACATTGTGGCAATGGAAAGGGAAAACATTCATGCGTACAGAAGCTTTATTTTAAAAAGAATATTCTTGTATACATTGTGTTGTTGACAAATGGGAAAGAGTTATCCCAGTGCATAACAGCAAAACATACACCCAGCGCACAATGGATGTCATGACTTTATCCTCCACTCCATCGTATTTCTACCCCAGCTAGTACACACCCATCTCAAACCCCCCAGCGTACACCTGTAGCTATGCACACACACCCTTCAACTGCACTAATTGGAAATAAGGTCTTACCACCCCAAACTATTTGCTTACCACTTACAATTTGAATTACAAGTCTCCACCTGCCAGTCACAGCGTGCGTCTCATAAGCTTCATCGATGCACTTGACATCTTCCATACGCCGCATCCTTGTAAGCCTGTCCATTTCTGTCGAATATTATGATACCTGCTCTTTTTATGTTTCCTACATCGGATATACAATCGGAAGGCACTAGCGAATAGCTGATCTACCCATCTGCCCGATTTCAACAATATATTAAAAGTCATTTTTAATTCCGCGGTTACTGGTTACATTACGGTACAAATAATTTCGCCGGTTAACCCACATCAGAACTTGAATCGATACACTGTTATAACCATCGATCTGATTGAAATCATTGAGTCCGAAAAAGTGATAAATACAGTCAAAATAAAAAAAAAATAAAA
>JABACO010000019.1:2978918-3000544 GCA_013339895.1 Ephydatia muelleri
TGTGCGCACGTGATATGCAGAACTTGACCGGGGGGGGGGGGAAACAAACCTGATATCTGGAGATTGTGGCACACCATACCGCTTTATGGATGATATGAAAACAGCCATCAATTAGGGCCAGTAAAGTAGGGGAGGGGAAGGGAGGGAGGGAGGGAGGGGAAGAGGAGGGAGAGAGAAGGGGAGGGAGGGAGAACTGAGCAATCATATAAACTCACTGGAGTAACCATGCCACAGGCTAGCACTTCACACTCGAAACACTCACCATCACGGCTCCATCGTTCTGTTAATCAGATAAGATTCAATAGACCAAAATGATAAAAAGCTCTTCTTCCCCAGGCCCAGAAGACCCTCTTCCCCAAGCCCAACAGACCCTCTTCCCCAGCCCCTAAGTACCATGTGAACTTCTCTTTCTTGCACCATCTGCAAATTTAATAACCAAGGCCCTTCCAACGTACGGCCATTGAGAGCAGCTATGGCCCTCTCAGTTATCCTTGGAATCCAGCCTAAGGGGAGGGGGGGGGGGGGGGGAGAGAGGGGGTAGTGGGAGGGAAAGAGAAGGGAACAATAGGAGGTGGAGCCAAAGAACCCACACACACACACTGGCAAACCCCACCCCTATGCCTATGGGAAGGGGCACTAGTTAGAGGAGTGCTAGTTTGTATCACCCTGGTCTGCTTGTCTAGAATGGCTTTGGTTGACACAATCTTCCCATAGCTTATACACATATCATACAAGTCTTTATCACAGCAAGACTGAGGTAGACCCATGATGAAAAGGTTAGTACTGCTCAGGTTGCTCTCGTCGCGGCCATCGCAAATAGGCTGCGCACCGCTCACACCTAACGCAGTAGACTCCGCTGCGACTTCCCTCCGTGGCTCTTCCGATCGTTCCATCTTTCGTCGTTCCTTCCAGCATGGAAGGGGGCCCTCTATGTGACCCTCTGTCTCCGGACTACCACAAGATGAGTCACAGCTCCGACCACAGCTGGGAGAGATGCCGAGGACAGTGATGGGGATGAGGAGAGGGGGGACGTGCGAGGGGGAGGACAACCTCCCCACTCCTGCAACTCTGTCGCAATGCTCCTAAAATATTGCCCATCTCTTACCTGGAACTTCACAAGTCGTGTGCTGGTGTCCCAAACACACACTGCGCCATCATAGTCACTGGATAAAAGCCACACTTTGTGATACGTATTGTAGCACAGTGAGCTGTAAGCGGGGGTGGAGAAGGCAGTAAAAGGAGTAATGAAAGCTGCATTCACCAACTAGCTTGGTCCCAGCCTCACCTTAGCTTGGCTGTGCAGGCCATCTCCTGCTCCGGAAAATGTTTGTTGAAGCCCATGGCTTTGATCATAGAGTAGTAATTGAAAATCTGTAAGACCAACCATCAGTGTGAGTTTCTCATTCATCCCCCTCAATGCACGCACACATAAACCACACACACCAAACACCCATTGATGTGGGGTGTGGTGAAAGAGTACACACTGAAGGTATGCATGTTTGAGGGATGGGATGTACAGGCAGAATTGTAGAGGATCGCAATGCATACATATACACACTCGCACACACACACACACACACACACACTCACATACATCACAAATTCGTACCATAGACATCATGCAGAATATTCACGCCAAATGCAATAAGGGTCATCAACGGTATTGTTTGCCCGACTCGCCAATTGAAATTACAGAAAATCAATTATACGGTACCACGTGATATGGGCTGTTTTTTCACAAAACACGGTGAGTGCAGTTATACATATTGCGTGTCGGTTGCACTGAACTCACAAGTCACAACTATCAGCTGTCGATCCAGGAATTTATAATGGGGGGGGGGGGGGGGGGGGGGGGGGGGGGGCGGGGAGCGGGGGCGCATTCCGCTTGGGGGGAGTCCTCTGTATGGTTCATGCCCTGTCGTGCTGCACCGCATTTGTCCGTACAAGTGATTAAGTATGACGCACCACGTACTTTCATAGTGAACCATTAGAAATGTGGGCGCGCACGTGACGTTCATATGTTTCTTTTTTTTTTTGCAATAATATGTTTCTTATGACGTTTATATAGGGTCACGTGTATTTGTTTACACGCCCACAATGGCCTGGATATGTAACGGACCTTACGTCACAAATGTATTGGCTGTGTGCTTGACAAAACACAAGTCCTTATAGAAACCCCACGACAATTACGAAATTAATGGTAATTGCTGCCAGGGGCTGACAACTATAAGGTGCTTTTTGAGTGTTCCGTATGATTTTTGTACTGAGTCAAATATTGCTGTGTTCTCACCCTTATAATTTAGATGTACCACCGCCCCCACCCACCCCTCCCAAAAAGGTAAGCACATATAGTTGCTGTAAACAGTTTGTTTGATGAGTTGCTTCATGTCAGAGGGTACATTTTGCCCCTGACCCTGACCTGGATGAAAATTACGGCTATATTGTGAGTTTGTTTAAGTGTGAGTAAAATTTTCACTACATTCCACACCAATAGTATAAGCTGGAAGTGGAACCGGTAATAACTTCAACTTCAAGGTAGTTTTTGTGAGGAAAAGACTGACTCATTTATTCATTCATCAATTATTTATTCTACATGATTGTATATACTCATGAATAATATTTATGTATGGGGTATGTGTGAGTGTAGAAAGGAGAGAAAGGGTAGACCCGTAGGAATAAATCAGGGCCACTGGTATGGGGGGGGGAACACTTTGTAATTATCCGAATCCTTACGTTAATACGACTTGAAATGAGCGGATCCAATATCAAATCAAAGTCTTGAAATGCGTGGCACTATATCAAAAGTCAAAAAGAATTACTAAGGCATAAACATCAATCCAAATTATTTCAATCCAAAATCGTAGGATTGTTTTTCAATCCAACGCTAATGTGTTAAATATTTGGATTGTTTACCAATCCAAATGTATTTCAATCCACGGGATTGAAATACATTTGGATTGCCGAGTGTCCGACTTTTTTAACAGCGCGGTTACCGGGAAAAATCGAAGCGGTTACGGACGAACCGTAGTAGTACACACTGTATATATAAAATTGAAGACAACATACATGTTATGAACATCAGTACTAGTCAGATGCCTTTTCATCCTCGTAGCCTACCCATCACTATGGGGAATTCATACAGTTTCACCTCCCTTTTGACATACCGGCTGATACCGCACACAATGCAAACTGACAAAGCCCATTTGCCACAGTTAGCGCGAGGTAAGTATTTAAAGTGCTTCAAAAACTTAGGACCAGAAGGATGGAATCTACCGTTATTAAACGGCAGAAGCGCAAGTTTTCATTTCAACTAGTGGGACACTTTTTCATATTCTTAGAGGCAGGCACTGCACTGCCACTGTTCGAGATGTCTTCAGAAGTTGATTGATCCTCACATCCTTCGCCTTGAGGTTTAGCTAAGCCTAAGGAATCAGATTTAGATATGGTTGATCAAGATGGTTTCAGGCAGATGACCGAGATTCGCAAACAAGCAGCTGCAAATTAAACAAGATTTGCAAAAAAGCAGCTGAAAATTGATTGTCAATATAGTAGTATTGCACATATGTATAACCGTGTAAATTTTTGACGGTTCCCGGTTATGTAGCTGAAAAAACTGGCGGTTCGGTGATTCGCGGCCAACATTACGTCATGCATCTTTTCTGGCGGTCACGGACACGGTCAGGCCAACCGTATCGGCTGATTTGCCGGTTTTCACGGTTGACGGCCAAACCGCGGCATCACTGCTTGTAATCACACATGTTACACAACTTGTACATGGTTATTGCTATGGACTTCCTTTTTCAACGCATCATACTACACCTTTTCTGTATGGTAAAATGTATATAGTGGGATCTTGCTTTAACTTCGTGTTTTTATCCCCGAATCCCACGATTATCAAAACCCACTATGCTTTTTGCTGATATGACCATGCAAATTGCACCAGCACATTAAAAATGATTCAGATGGGTAAATAATCGTGAGCTACATGTATACAACAGAAATTTCTCCATGTGCTGTTTGATAGCTTCGAACGCTTTGGCTTAACTTACGCCAACGAAACGGCACTACTATTCTCATTCCCGCCTGATGTAGCGACACCTCGCGTTAAAATACTCAATCGGTTATCATGATTAGTTCCACTATTGTGTCGCGTGAGAATGCAAGAAATTACGTGGTATGGCCTGGGAACAAACAAAACGCTCAACTAAATTTGTGCATGCGTATGTAGGATAAAGTTGTGATAGTGTTTGGGCAACAACAAAGACATGTCAGGACCTGTTGTTATTATACACTAGTCTGGCACGCAGAATTTTTAATTTGCGCACTTGCGCTGCATCAATCCACATCAGGTGGGAGTACTGTTTTTCTCGTTGCAGAAACGGAGGTTTGGCACACTATATCGTAGTCTTACTATTTTAATGGTCTCGTGAGCAGAAGTCTCGTGAGCAGACGATACATCAATATTCAAAAGATGACGCATGACATACGTTTATGAATAAAATTAATTATGCTCGGTTGTAATTAGTTAATTTGTCTTGAATTTAATTAATGGATGCTTAATGTTCTTTACATGATACACGTATTTTATAATCAAACCGATTTTTAGAGAATACTAAACCTGTTTGGAATTCAATTTGAAAAAATAATTTTAGTTAATTGATTTGAATAAATAATTTCTTGTCTTGACACATGATAAATCATTAAAAAAGGTGGCAAAGTTATTGGTGAAATCAGAATTCTCAAATCTCTATCACAACCTTACATATTCACTCATGTCCTCCATTTCTGGCCATGCCATATTGTCCATTTTCGCTTACGTGGTGTACTCGCTGTTATGTGTAACGATTGCTTGCGCTTGTTATCCATTGTTTAAATACAAAGCGTAACTTTGCAATGCGCTACACTAAACAAAAATACGTCTACGGTAACCAATGTTTTTTTGTTTTTAAAACGATTTGCCAGAACGAAGACGTCCGGGCGACAAGGATAATTCTTTCTCAGCAGCTGTTCTCTTCCCGCCAAGGATGTTATGCATGTGCATGATATCATGCGGCATGCCGCGGCCGGCTCCCATGTACGTCACACATGCAGGCACACTTCCGTTCATGCAATCCCTAATAGAATAGCATCGAAGTTTTCTCGAGTCTACGGGCCAAGAGAGTTCCGTTGAAGCACCTAGACAACGCGGAGAACCCAATCCCTTGTGTTTGTGAGTTGTTTAAGTTAAATTTTTGCCAAATTTATAGTAGTCAGATTAGTATGTACTATGCATGTGCAAGCATATGCATACTTAGGTAAAAGACGTGCATGAAATTGCTATATGGGTTGGCTGACTATTGTTTGTACCAGACTCAGTTTTGCAAGTATTCAAATTACGTTTAGTGGGTCAAGCTTTGCGTTTATCAAAATGCTCAGGATCGTTTGTAATCACGTACATTTATTACAGTGTGGTTTATACTTGAGCCAGTTTTGCAAGTAAATGTATATACATCTAACTGTATTCCCTGGCATTGCGTGTCAATTCCACGAAGCTATTACCTTCTCAGGGTCATATGTATTGAGGAGCAGCTGTGCTTAATTGTATATGAAAACTATTATTGGTTACTTGTGTAATTCCTTATACTATCAAGAGCAGCTGATACTGTACTCTCATGCTGCCGTATATATCATTCATAGCTTACATTTAGCGCGATAGTAGTCTGTGTCAACGGGCAAAGGGAAATTATAGCTTGTCTTGGTCCAGATCATAGAATAAGTGTACGATACGTACTGTAAATAAAATTGTTTTGTACAAAATAGTGTACTGTGAAGAGTTTAAGAACTAATAAGCTGTTTGTTGTAAAATCATCACAACTTGAAGATGAGGACGGAAGTTCCATCAGCTCCACTGATTTGCTTGCAGAATTAAAAGTGGTATGGAATTCGGAAAAAGGAGAGCGACAAGATGTTGCTATTGTAAATATACACGGTAAATGATTAATCTAATAATGGTAAATGGGAATGTTAATGCATACTTACGTATAGATGAAAAGCAGCCCCTCTGAAGCGGCAAAGGGAGGAAGAGGACAGCAGTGATAGCTTATCAGATGAAGTACAACCAAAACCAAAGGTTATAGAAAAAGATAATTACATGTTCTAACTATTAATGATTTGTTTACTTATGTGTACGTTATAAATGATATACATACATACATATACATGCAGCATGCATGCATGCATGCATGCATGCATGCATGCATGCAGGCATACATGCATAGCAGATCAGACATACATACATACATACATACATACATACATACAGACATACAGACAGATACAGACAGACAGACAGACATACAGAAAGACATACATACAACATACACATACATACAGACATACAGACACAGACATACATACATACAGACATACATACAGACATACACAGACAGACATACATACAGACAGACAACATACATACAGAAGACATACATACAGACATACATACACAGACATACATACACATACAGACATACATACAGACAGACAGACAGACAGACAGACAGACAGACAGAGACAGACAGACAGACAGACAGACAGACAGACAGACAGACAGACAGACAGACAGACAGACAGACAGACAGACAGGACAGACAGACAGACAGACAGACAGACAGGACAACAGACAGACAGACAGACAGACAGACAGACAGACAGACAGACAGACAGACAGAAGACAGACAGACAGACAGACAGACAGACAGACAGACAGACAGACAGACAGACAGACAGACAGACAGACAGACAGACAGACAGACAGACAGAACAGACAGACAGACAGACAACAGACAGACAGACAGACAGAACAGACCAGACAGACAGACAGACAGACAGACAGACAGACCGGACAGACAGACAGACAGACAGACAGACAGACAGACAGACAGACAGACAGACAGACAGACAGACAGACAGACAGACAGACAGACAGACAGACAGACAGACAGACAGACAGAAGACAGACAGACAGACAGACAGACAGACAGACAGACAGACAGACAGACAGACAGGACAGACAGACAGACAGACAGACAGACAGACAGACATACAGACAGACAGACAGACAGACAGACAGACAGACAGACAGACAGACAGACAGACAGACAGACAGACAGACAGACAGACAGACAGACAGACAGACAGACAACAGACAGACAGACAGACAGACAGACAGACAGACATAGACATACAGACAGACAGACAGACAGACAGACAGACAGACAACAGACAGACAGACAGACAGACAGACAGACACAGACATACAGACAGACAACAGACATAAAGACAGACAGACATACAGACATACATCAGACAGACAGACAGACATACAGACAACATACAGACAGACAGACATACATACATACACATACAGACAGACATACAGACATACATACATACATACATACAGACATACATACAATACATACATACATACATACATACATACATACATACATACATACATACAGACATACATACATACATACATACATACATACATACATACATACATAATAATAATAATAATAATAATAATAATAATAATATTCCATCGCAACTGTACGCATACATGTCATACACGCATACAATACAGTCACGTTTGGGAAGAAGAAACAGTGGGGGACACAGAAATAGTTGTAACGTCCACGCAAGACACCAACACAACACCATATACTACGCCGTTCGAAACTTGGGCTTTATTTGCTCAGTGGAGCCACGGTGAGCGCGTCCCCAGCAAAAAATTCGTACGGGTCAATCGTTGTTATGATCTGCGATTATCGTTTGAATAGTAAGAAATTTGTCCATGACGATTGTACCTGTTTCGTACGTTTCACACAAGCTTCGTACAAACGAAGAGGATTTAACAAATCAAGACTGTGAGTGATCGTATTAAATCTGTAGCGGTTCAATTTCTGCGATCATAAGTAATCCTTTATGATCGTCGTTCAAGTATTATTCGTCATATACGCACTTTCGTCTACTGTCACCAATCCTCGTTTCTCGTCATTTCCATATATGCAATCATTAACGATAGCAGAAAGTGCGTGCATAATCTTAGGATTGCTAACAAGCTCGCGACATGCCATACAATCTTGTATGATCGTAAATGATCTTATACATTCTTACAGATATGGATATCTGATAATCATTACACTATCTTACAACATCGTCGTGTTTAATATCCTGATCGTCCTCATATCTGTAGGTTCTCGTTCATGATATGTTTCATACGATCTTCTCTTTTAGTGACGTTTCGCATATCGTAATATCATTCATACACGCATATATATCGATTAACATTAATGATTGATACATAACACATACAAAAACGAATTTAAAATAAAAAAGCTACTCTGTCTTGTTCCGTTGCTTAGAGTAAATGTCCGAGCATTTTTGATTGGCCTGTCGCCTGACTTTAGGTGCTGTTTCATTGAACAATTCAATACCAAACCGTTTTATTATTGCATCTGAAAAAAGAATATTATTAAATCAATATCTATTATGACATAGTACACCAAAAAGCATCCAATTTACTATTACCATCAATTATCCGGACTTTCAGTGGGTCAAGAGGAGGGTTTGGTGTTCTGTCTCCTCTTTGTCTTACCGCCTTGTAACGTCCTTTAGACATTTCCTCACGGCTAAATAATACATCCATTGCTTGAAGACAGAATTTAACCGGATCTTTGGCCGGGATGGCCAATATGTCAACTTCTCCAATCTGAAATATTGATATCAATATATTTAAAAACACACTTTTAAGTCCAGCTATTAGTTTTGGGGTGCATGTTGTTAGTGTTCACACATCTAAATCATACACCGCCTTTACATTTTAAAATACAATTTATAATTACCCACTAGTATGAGTGGGTACCCCCTTATTCAGCACTTAAAAAATAAATTTGAATTCAATTAACGTTACTACTTCAAAGACATGTTCATTAGTTTAGGATATCAATTAAATGAATGAATTTAAATTAAGGAATAAGGGGACTTATCTATCTGAAATTAAGTGTAATTAAAGTTTTCATTGGCGAAATAGTTATGGCTGTCTTACCCTGAAAATTAATTTTGCTTTAACACAGCTTTAAATCGGTTTAGTTGAATTTTTTCATGAGGGGTAATTAAAGCCACATTTTAGTCCTTCATTCATATGCTTTCCTTTTGGATTTATCTTTGCATTTTACTCCATGTTTCATATGCATTCCTGCTATTAATATTCATTTATTTTACATAACACTTACTAGTGGTACTATACTTATTCTAAAACAATACGTAAGAGCATATACAACAATCTCTATCATAATTAATACGTTAAAACATTGACAAGCTATAGAAAAGAAAGGCTCACATTCAAATGTATAGCTAATTATAAAATCAGAAAAAAATAAAACACATGATGCTACAGTACACAAGTTACACTTGACAAAATATATAGTTGCGTTGAAATGAACACTTTTGGAAAATAATAAAACCACATCAAAATCAGTGCTTTGATGGATAGAATCATCTTTTGATACAGGCTGTTTATAATTAAATTGAAAACTCGAAAAACTACTCAGAAGGGTGATTTTGCAGGACACTGTCATATACATACAAACATTTGCAAACAATTGCTTTAAATACAGCACAACCACAAAATTTGAAGAACATCAAATGATAACCATAGAAACTCGTTGCCATGATAACCATAGAGAGGTCTAATAACAATGTGGAAAATCAATCATACTCTTCCAAGCCATAAATCTTTCATTTAATCCTAGCTACTACTGAATTGCTCATTCTCAGCTTGTGACCATACACACACACACACACACACACACACACACACACACACACACACACACACACACACACAATCACACACACATACACACAAAGTAGTCGGATGTAGTAGCAACATAAAAACTTTATCAAGTTAAATGATTTCATGCGTAGGTGACGCTGAGACTTAATCACTGATAAATCCAGTCTGGAATATGGTCTTAATTTTATGTGTTCCCTTGAAAAAGCTGCAGTATTATTGAAGAGGTACTGTCCTCACTCTATCTCTTACACCCTCATCCTCTCTCCCACAGTTCCTTTACCAACAACCATCCAATCTATGGACCTCACCAGGTCAAAAAATGAATGATGCACACGCATGCACATATATACACACACACACACACCCATACAACACATGCACACACATACACACATGCACACACATACACACACAAATCAAACATAGTGCACAGATGCAATGCATGATTAGCTTCAGTGCACCTATAAATTAACTGTTTTTATAACAACATAAAATTCATAATACGTTCCTTATGACTTGTTGGGACTTAGCCCTATAGAGAGAGGCCTGTAAAAAGAGGCCTGTAAATGACCGACTGTAAAAAGTGGCTAAATCACCCTCTCTTCCCCCATATGTAATGTGAAAGTGAAACATATTATATACCATAAATATTTCCCTGTCTTTTTCCTCTTTCCCGTCTAGTTTTTGGACAATCCTGTGAGTGTCTTTCACCAATTCCTAGATTTATTCATGAAGATATACAGTGTACGTGTATGTGGCGATATTGATTGCAATGAATGGCTTACCACAACAGACATCACATTGTCAGAATCCTGTGTAAATTAAACAATATTGTATTCATAATAGTGCTATGCCTTTCACAGCATGTTTTGATATATCAAACTAACATAAATGCCATACGTGCACTTCAGATTACATTTATTGTTAGCCCTTTTATAAATGACTGCACGACAACTAGCATGCACTGCACAAAGGTTCTTGTAACTCTGATTGTATTTTTTATCACATGCACCAGGTAATTAATTCTTAATTTGTTGATAGTACCTCTATCATTAAGTTAAGTACAAGCATTAATACCTCAAAACAACATAAATTCTATATAATGCTGGGCTTATCTTTAACATACATTTTTGTAACACACTAATGTACATTTGCCATTTTCTTTGACAAAATATTAAGATATTACCACATTTGGATATCAGCATAACAAGTACGTAACTGAACACTCTATGCTCCACTGCACATGAAATGGTAGACTTACTGCAGTTTTTTCAACGTTACTTGCAGATGCAGGAGTCTAGATAAATTCAAAGCATAAATTCTATACAATGCAGGGAATAGCACACATATTTGTAGAACAGAGACTAAAAATGCACTTTTTTAACACACTATGCTTCACTGCACAAGAAAAGCTACACTTGCAGCAGTTTCTTCAGCTTCACTTGTACATGCAGGAGTCCCATGCTATAGTGAGAAATTTAACATGCATACATATCTGCAACTTTAGGCCCCACGTGACATTCAGCATAGCTTTGTAACAAGCTGTAACAGGGCCAAGGCTGTGGTCCTTGCCGACAGGCTGAACCTCAACTTAACACCAAACACAAAAGAACAGAATGTAAGTAAGATTAGGTTATGCAAAAATTGAATTTCATTCAAACGGCTTTACTTTGATATAAAAATGTGTTATTACTTATAATTATTTGCAGGCTTTATAAGCTGCAGAATAACTTGAATAAACTTGGATTTGATTGTCGTTTTAGTTAATTTTCAGAACAATGCATTTAACAAAAGCTAAAAAGTCCACTGTTATTTAACTTTCTGTTAAATAGTGTTTAAATTTAAGACATAATACGGTTGTTCTTACTTTATTAAACAATAGACAAATGAAACAAAAGGTATAAAATAACAGCTTCACTCTTAAAAAAACATTTCAATAACTCTCTTTTTAATTTTGTTATAATACCTTACCATTCCGGGTGGCATCTGTGTCTCCATGTTCTGAAGAATACAATGCATATAATTCACGTGACTAATGGAACACAGTTTGTTAAACCTCATATGCATCCAGACTTTCTTTGGTCCATGGCTGCACCTGTTGGGAAAATCCCCACTTGCGAGCAAGCAGAAATATAATCTTTATGCAACAACACACGTACACACCACATGCATTAACCTTATCAGACCAGTGAAAACATGATGTAATAATTGTACAAAGTCACAACAAGGGACTCCGTGAGGGAAATGGGTAGTAGAATGCACGAGTGTGTACATTATGTATGTTTTTTTGTCAATAATAAATGCTCTATTACAATTCATAATGTCATTTCAAAACAAGTATTTACAGATAATACGTGCTGTTGATCATCATACTAACTATCTAGTCACATACATATTCTCCAGGTTGTACCCCACATACACTGTATGACTAATGCATATTAGCATTCTGAAAATACGTATTTAGAATTTTTAGCACACGTACAGGTGGCTGTGCATCCTTCTGTTTCTAAAAGGGAGACAATAACAGTATAATTGCATTGTGTTATGTATCCTCATTTTTAATGGATATCTTATATGAAAACATCGTTTGTTATACTTACAGATAGCTGTATATCATTAGCATGTTAAAATATAAATTCTGGATTATTGGCAGCAATTTAAATCAAATTGAAAACATGCTCTATAACACAACCAAAATTATCATTGCATGACTAATTTAACTTACCAATGCATGTTTCCCTTTCTCTGATGAACCCTATTGTGAAAACCGTAAACAAATAGCAACACCTGCATTAGTTATAGTGTACAAATGATAATCTTACCAAATACATCATTTGTTATACTTACAGTCTGTGGCATATAATGCCCATGGCCTTTTTACATTTGGATGCTTAAAATTGAACATGCATTTATTTTTACAGGGCACATGAGAGAATGATTCGTAAATGTTGTATCGTACTCCCCATTAACTCCTATCCCATGTTCATTGTGCAGGGGCAATTGACAACTGTATCAATTGTAACTCATTTCCAATTTACCCAGGGAAACTCTGTTTAGGGCAAGAGGATATTGGCCAGCACATTTACTCTTTTTAATTCATCATAAACACACTTGCATGGATATGTGATTATAATAGGACGTGCAATCTTTGATATGGCCATTTGTGAAAACGCAAGTTACACTCTTGTTGTTAATGGACATGCATGCTACATACCTTCAATGCAGTTTCAAATTTTCCTTTAGGTTTCACCTACAAAGTAAAATCCACAATTACGTTCATTTTGTCTACACAAGGTATCCCAAAACACTTTAAACATCTAGAGGATTTATAAATGGCTCTTTTTAGAGGCAACGTGCAATCTTATATCAAATAAAAATGGTTCTATATCATAAGATTCCTGAGCATTAACATTATCAATTTACCATTCAAATAAATAAACATGCAATTCAACTATCTGTAAACTCATTCATATGGGAGTCCTGCACGTATGGGGGGGTAGGGGAGTCCTGCACGTATGGGAGTACGTGCAGGACTCCCCTACCCCCCATACGTGCAGGACTCCCCTACCCCCCCCCCCCCCCCCCCCCCCCCCCCCCCCATTAGAACATGTTTGGTTCATTCTGGGACACCCTGTATACAGAACACATACACAGTAGGTGTTGAACACTATATACAGTACCTTCAGGGATTCCTGTATCTCCATGGTAGCGTTTCTTCCTGGAGTTAATAACTGATTGCCTCAGGATGTCAACCATCTTCTCATCCCCAGGATAAGACACTTCAATGTTCTCATACAGAGAACTGATGGGACAGTGGTTATTAAAGGCGACAGTTATTAACCCCACAACTATCAGCATGCTTCATGTACCTGAAGCTGTTAACTGCCACAATTGCCTTCTTCTCTTTCAAATGTACTTCTTCAATAGTCTATGAGCATATACATGTAGGGACTGCACATGTTATGCAATATGCTTGTGCATGTGTGTGTGTGTGTGTGATTCAAATGCATGTGTACATGTCTGTATGTGTACGTTGTGTATGTGTACAGTACGTGTGATGTGTACTTCAAATGCATGTGTATGCGTAAGTATGTTGTCTGCTAATGACACCATACTTACTTGCTAATTCAACTGTTTCAATTTATACAATGAGTTCCATGTGTAAGCTTGCCATTTGATGTATAATTGTAAAGCGCTATGGCTTCCACGCGCGTCTTCCTGCCGACCTAATTAGAGCCCAAAAGACGGTTCTCACTTTGGCAATCCACACATATGCGAAACAAAGAGCAGGCATGAATACAACATTCATTAATGGACTTTACAGCTCTTACTCCCATGAATCCTCTTGAAAAACTCGCTTCGAAGAATGAATGGTCAAATCCAATCGTGACAAAAAATACGAAGCTCAAAATTTCAGTTTAGCCCCAACCTACTTATTCTAGGGCATCGCCACCCCCGCTCCTCCGGAATACTCTTCCTTTTCACTAGGTTCATGGCATAGCTCGAAATACGTGAGTGGTTCTATCAAAGGTACGTAAAAAGCCTTGTATGTAGAAAAAAAATCAATGAAACAAGTAAATAAAAACATTCTCTACAAGAAGGTTGGTGGTATATAGGATTTGATGATGACATTGGTGGTGTAAAAAGCAAGGAAACAAGGTCTTATCAGAAGGGAAAATGTAATAGTCCTATATTTAGCACATTTCTAGGGCATGTGTTGTTAGTGTGCTAAATATAGGACTATTACATTTTCCCTTCTGATAAGACCTTGTTTCCTTGCTTTTTACACCACCAATGTCATCATCAAATCCTATATACCACCAACCTTCTTGTAGAGAATGTTTTTATTTACTTGTATCCATATAATTACCTTAACAGTATTAAAAGGACTTACATGGTTATTCTTTACATGACAAGCTATAGGTACATGTAAATGCATAGGAAGTATCTTGACATTATAGTGCCTATTTGTTTCAGCAAACAGATCTATCTAGAATTACAGCAGAACTACTTACCCAATCTTCTGACTTACCAACCAGCAACATGTTTAGTAAATTTGCTTTTAAAAAGCAACAATAACAAGTGGTGATCATGCTGGTCGTGTAGTCTTCATTCCATGCATAACCCTACAGCCAGGTAATAATTTTAGTCTATTTCAGTGGCAGCGATGTCAGTTTCCTGTTAGAATAAGCACTTGCCATGACTATTAACAATGTACAGGGCCAAACACCAAAGGGTGTAAGAGTTTGGTTAAATGAGCCAGTTTTTACACATGGTCAATTGTATGTGGCAACCTTGTGTGTTGGACACCCTGCAAATGTCTGCTTTACAATTCAAGCACAATATGATATTGCAAACAGTAGAGATCGTCTATTACATCTCATCCGTGATGTCCAGAGTAAAAAAGAGCTTGTAAGTTGGAATACACTACCAGGTGGTAGGTGGTGCTTGGGCAAACTACAAGAGGCCTTTGTAGCCTGTAGAGATATTGGAGTCAGACATAGCAAGATGGAGCCAAGCTGTGTGTTATGTTTGCCTATCTGCTTCCTTCAGGGTAATCTCTACTTCACGAAGGGTCAGTATGAATTGGCCGTTGAGTGTTATGCTCACGGAATGGACCTAGATCCACGGTGCCACATTCTGCCAGCTAACAGAGCCATGGCCCTTATCAAGTTGGAAAGGTATACAGGTACATATGTGTGTAGTGTGGTGTGGTATATATTGTGTGATGTGTGAAGGAAAGGTTTGTTATTTCATATGTACATCCACTGTGTCCTTCAATGTAGCCATGTATGCCTCATGTATATGCCTTATGTATATGTTGTGTACATTATAGACACGTGTGTGTGTGTGTGTGTGTGTGTGTGTGTGTGTGTGTGTGTGTCCTCTCTCAGATATGCAGATGCTGAGAAGGACTGTTGCGTCTCCTTGGCTCTAAATGACAAGTACACCAAGGCTTACTGGAGAGGGGCGTGGCTCGGAAGTACCTGTACCTGTACCTCACTTAAGGTCAAAGGACTGTCTCCCTTCACTTACAAAAATTCACTTGAATGACCTTAAGTGAGGTGGTCTCTTAACACACTGGATATGGCTTGCAGGGCTTTAAGAAGATGCTTAATTGTCTTCCTACATTAACCAATTGACAAATGGTACTGGTAAAGATCACAACATTCTAATAGATGCCTACCTCAACCTCGTCCAGTTTAGTTCTTGCCTCTTCATTGGAGGGCTCCAACCTGAGGACAGCTTTGAAGTCCTCCTCTGCCTCCTCAAGCTTTCCCAGGTACATCCGAGCCACGCCCCTCCTCCAGTAAGCCTAGATTCAAGTCCAATCTAAGTCCAGTGTTCCAGTGTGCCCAGAAACCATTTGTAGAATATGTTGTACGTGTGCTAAATATAGGACTATTACATTATCCCTTATTACTGATTAGACCCTTGTTTCCTTGCTTTTTACACCACCATTGCCTAGAAATCCTATATACCACCAACTTTCTCATACAGAATGTTTTTAGAATGGATTCAGTACTGCATGCCTTCCACTTGACACACGGACAAAAAATAGACGCTCCCACACCCTTGTTGTTAATAATACCTAAAACTATATGTCATACTGCTGATTCATTCAAGCTATTTACATCTTGAACTTCTGTGAAAAACATTAATTGGAATATTCATCACAATACTACTGTACATGCATGGAATTATAGTTTATTCCGTTTTATTGCAAGTTAATTCAGTTTTTTGTTCAAGTGCAGTTGAGTGATATCACTACAAGTCAGTCCATCTGTAGCGTACATAATGTGTGAAGTCCTCTCTGATGCAAAGGGCTGAAGGAGGGACTGGGGACCAGAAAACATTAAAACACCATAATATTCCACTCTCCCAGTTACCTGCAAAACCTGTGCTTTGTTCAGGCTGTCCAGATCCTGAACTTTCTCAAATGATGCAATGACTTCAGAAAGCATTGGCAATACAGCAGTTACCGCTGCGTAAAGAGTTCAGTTGCACATATAATTGAACATAATACTGCATGACTGGTTAGAGTGGATGGGAACTGCACATGAAAAGCACATGCATACCCAAAATCCATACATTAAAGTAACTACACTATACGGTGCACCTATGTACTAGCATGTCACATGAAACTACAACTAGTATTGGTCATGAAGATCATAACAGACTCCTGCAAATAAAACATTTGAGTACATTCTAACTAAACATATTCCTTTAAAACTTGAATGCAAAGCAAGACTGAAAAACGAAACCAAACATGAGTAAACAGCCAGGCCCAAAACGAGACAATTTACAATCAGTATTGATGTACACGTGCATGTACATTGTACAAGTGCTACCCAACACTTGATATACATGTACATGTGTACTTGTATTAATAACTTTGTAATAATGCAGTAGCAATTTCTATAAGGGGTGCACAAAACCAACATCAAGTGTGCATACCATCTTCCCTCAATGCCTCCTCATTACAGAGGGTTGCCTGAGCCACCAGGAACCGAGCCTTGGCCCTGAGAAGTAGAGATCCTGAAGGTCAGGGTAGGAGCCACGAGTTAGAGGGGTGGGGAGGTGGGAGGGAAAGTGGGATCAAGAGGTGTGCATAAAATAGAACCAAATATGGCCAACCGTTTGAATATAGATGTATACTTAATTTCTCCAGCAGTAGCAGACACTGGTCCACAAAACCGAGTTGAAGCTGGTAAAAAGGGTGAAAAAGGAAATGTCAGAGTGCTGCTCATCTTTATAAAGACATCTAGAACTACATGCATAACACGCTTGTACAGTATCTGCATAACATTCTATTGTTCACACATGGGACGATACTGCATCACACAAGTACAAGTGCTTTCACTCACAACACCAGTCACAATAGTACATGTACGTACGTATCTGCACAGCATGTGAAGTATACGTACACATGTGTACTGCACACGTGCCATACTACACATGCAATGGGTGAGCATGCACTGTACTAAATAAAATGAACATACGATGTATTCCATTGTCCATTTTACACTCATACAAGTGCTTGTATTATATCAAAATAGTATAACACACACCCACACACCACACACGTGCACACACACACAAAGAATATATACTAATAAACAAGTGCTACATATCCAAGCCAGAAAATACAAACCTGTATAAGTGCCAAAGTGAGTTTTGTCTCGTAACCAATATCACCAAGATGATGATCTTGACAGAAGGCCACACCCTCCAAGGCATGAGGGAGTCCCATGACAGGAAGTCCCTTACATGAGTACATCTCAGCCAAGAGAAGATGACATCTACATTATCACCCATTGGGACATGGATGGGGAGGGACAGGAGAAGGAGGGAGGGGAGGGAAGGAGAAGGAGGGAGGGGAGGGACAGGAGAAGGAGGGAGGGGAGGGACAGGAGAAGGAGGGAGGGGAGGGAAGGAGAAGGAGGGAGGGGAGGGACAGGAGAAGGGGGAGGGGAGGGACAGGAGAAGGAGGGAGGGGAGGGACAGGAGAAGGAGGGAGGGGAGGGACAGGAGAAGGAGGGAGGGGAGGGACAGGAGAGGAAGGAGGGAGGGGAGGGACAGGAGAAGGAGGGAGGGGAGGGACAGGAGAAGGAGGGAGGGGAGGGACAGGAGAAGGAGGGAGGGGGGACAGGAGAAGGAGGGAGGGGAGGGACAGGAGAAGGAGGGAGGGGGAGGGACAGGAGAAGGAGGGAGGGGAGGGACAGGAGAAGGAGGGAGGGGAGGGACAGGAGAAGGAGGGAGGGGAGGGACAGGAGAAGGAGGGAGGGGAGGGACAGGAGAAGGAGGGAGGGGAGGGACAGGAGAGAAGGAGGGAGGGGAGGGACAGGGAAGGAGGGAGGGGAGGGACAGGAGAGAAGGAGGGAGGGAGGGACAGGAGAAGGAGGGAGGGGAGGGACAGGAGAAGGAGGGAGGGCGAGGGAACAGGAGAAGGAGGGAGGGGAGGTGACAGGAGAAAGGAGGGAGGGGGAGGACCGGAGAAGGAGGGAGGGGAGGGACAGGAGAAGGAGGGCGGGGAGGGACCGGAGCAGCGAGGGCAGGGGAGGGACAGGAGAAGAGGGAGGTGAGGGACAGGAGAAGGAGGGAGGGGAGGGAACAGGAGAAGGAGGGAAGGGGAGCGGACAGGAGAAGGAGGGAGGGGAGGGACAGGAGAAGGAGGGAGGGGAGGGACAGGAGAAGGAGGGAGGGGAGGGACAGGAGAAGGAGGAGGGGAGGGACAGGAGAAGGAGGGAGGGGAGGGACAGGTGAAGGAGAGAACGAGGGAGGGGAGGGAGGGAGGGACAGCAAGGAGGGGAGGAGGGACAAGTGAGAGGGGGGGAGACAGGAGATAGAGGAGGGACAGGAGATAGGAGAGGGACAGGAGATGAGGGATGATTGGGAAGGCTGGGAACGAAGCTTCCTCTAAGATAGTATAATACATACATGCGAAACACATAAACATAATGTACGGTCATAACACGTGTTTTACAAGGTTTGTACAATGCCTTCTCAAGTGCTGATTCCAAGTATTGTATATCATACAGATTTTCATTGTTTTCAAAAAAAGGAAAATTCTTTCTAATTTAGTATATTTTATATATGCATTGGTGCCCTAGGAAAACACAAGAGTGCACAAAGGTAATCTACATTTCATCGCTGTATACAAGCATGTAAACAATAAACACATACCTCCAGACACCACAACAACTTGTCATATCACGTGCACATGCATACTATACCACACTAAAGCACATTGAAAATTACACTCTAATAATAGACCGCACAACCCCCACATAGGCATGAATACATTGCCTCCAACTGAAGGCTAAGATCTGTACGTTGCGAAGAACTGATCCAAATATAGAGAGAGGAAAATTTATTTCAATCCTCATGTTCACTGACAAATACAAAGCTGACAAAAGAAGCACCTCACCACAGCCACCCCCACCCCCACAGCAACACACCCCACCACCATAGCAACACCCACCATCATGCACACAGCAACAATCGCACACAGCAACAATCACCCACACCCCTCCACTACCCCACCACCCTCCCACCACCCCCACACCACCCACCACCACCCTCCCACCACACCACCTCCCCACCACCCCCCACACCACCCTCCCACCACCCACCACACCACCTCCCCACCACCCCCCACACCACCCTCCCACCACCCCTCACCACCTTCCCACCACCCCCCACACCACCCTCCCACCACCCCCTTAGCAATACACACCTTCTTTCTGCATTGAGAACACGCTGGGTCTCCAGTAAGGCGGTGTGGTAGCTGCCCTCAGACATGGTGATGAGTGCAGAGGCATACATGGCTCTGTGCGTGGCTATGTTGGCCCTGTGCAGCCTGGCAGCAGCCATATCCCTCGCCCTGGCTAGACCCAACTCCTCCATGCTGCAACATATCAGCTGTGCAACAAATTGGGCATTAATTTGAATAAATTACATTGCATAACAACAATTTAAACTGTACACAGCACAGGGTATACAGCTACACTATGCATGGAAAATGTTGGGTTTACAGCTAGGTATACCTTATGATCAAGTCATGTACATAAAAACACCGAACTGCACAAGCTGCTCAAGCAGGAGGTGGAAGTAGACCCCCCCCCCCCCTCCCCCCCTCTCCATTTTGTACACATACTGTACACAAGACATACATGTACTGTATAATTATTCTACATAGCACAATATGCGCAGGAAACACTGTGTACATGTACATTTAGAAGATGTAAATGTGAGTACAACATGCACCAGTGGTTTGATAAATGATTCCACACAATCACAGATGCATCAATGTTTTATTACTGTATGTTCTTCACATTTATTAATGACATTAGTTACATGAATGCTATTGCAGAACACACCTTATAAGACAAGTGTGAACAGACACTGAAGTGGTTCTTTGCAGCACCAAGGAGTGCCAGTGCCTGGTCATAATCCCCCTGGAAACCAAGAGGCATAAGTGTAACACCTGTTATGACATCATCACATGGGATTGGGGCTAACACTCATTTCACTGCTTTTTTTTAATTCAGGAAGTCTGAAATGTCGTACTACGAAATGATTCTTACACACTTTCTACCATAGAGTTCTAATTAAGGCACTGAATGTTTAATTAACCATATGTAAAGTTCTACGGAAGTGTTGCCATTCTTTTGCTAGTACTGGAAAGTGGGAAATTATATGGTTAGGTATAAACTTTTTGTGACAGCGATCCACAGGCAAACATATATATACCAGCACCATCATCCATACCAGCACCATCATCCATACCAGCACCACCATCCATACCAGCACCATCATCCATACCAGCACCATCATCCATACCAGCACCATCATCCATACCAGCACCATCATCCATACCAGCACCACCATCCATACCAGCACCATCATCCATAACAGCACCATCATCCACACCAGCACCATCATCCATACCAGCACCATCATCCATACCAGCACCACCATCCATACCAGCACCACCATCCATACCAGCACCACCATCCATACCAGCACCATCATCCACACCAGCACCACCATCCATACCAGCACCATCATCCATACCAGCACCATCATCCATACCAGCACCATCATCCATACCAGCACCACCATCCATACCAGCACCACCATCCATACCATCATCCATACCAGCACCATCATCCATACCAGCACCACCATCCATACAATAGTGTCAACATAAATCAAGGCCTGCAGCAGATACTATTTAGGAATGGCTATAGTACTGTATGTGGGCACAAACATTGCC